>JAAEAF010005396.1:0-68466 GCA_011037195.1 Triatoma infestans | reverse complement strand
TAATGAAATGTTGCGTTATCACTTTCCATCGTAAATATTCTCCAGTTTTATTTGATTATAAGTTGGCAGATCATTTACTCCATAGACCTACTTATATTAAAGATCTTGGTATTATCATGAATCCAAATTTAACCTTTCAAATCCATTTTGAACACGTTTGTTAGAAAGCTTCTAAGTTACTAGGTTTTATTTCTAGAACTACTAGAGATTTTCATGATGTTTCTGTTATAGTCACTCTTTTCAATTCCATTGTACGCCCCATTCTAGAATACAACTCTATTATCTGGTCTCCATATCACAAATGTTATATCAACAGATTAGATTACATTCAGAAAAGATAATAAGGACGATTGGTGTACGTTTAGGCTATGACTACAATAACATTCCTTACAATGAAATTTATGGTAGGTTTATAATTTCTTCATTAGAAAACAGACGTATAATTAATGACATATTATTTTTGTACAAACTTCTAAATAATTTTATAGACTGTCCATATCTTGTAAATGAAATTTATTTCAACGTACCCTTCTATTCAGACCACAGACACAATAATCTAATTTCAGTATACTTTGCACAAACCAATTATTTATATCATTCACCACTTTTAAGAATTTTAAGAAATGCTAATCTCTTTTAACATTGACTTATACAATACATCAGCTAAAATGATTAGAAGAATAATTGGATTATCATAACATTTTGTTTCGACATAAATGAATTGTTTCTATTCAATGTTTGTTCTTTCTGTTATCTGTGTAATACTTTTAAAATATTTATTTTGCATGTAGTACTTATTTGTAGTTTATAGTATGATGGTTGTTTTGGTGAATTGTATTTTGTTTGCAATTATCATGTTATATAACAGTGCTGTTTCTATAGTCATTTATAAAAGGGTTATGTTGCCCGTTAATGTAAATAAATAAACACATAAATAAATGAAGAAAGAAATTGTAACACAAAAGTGACAGTTAATTAAATGAAATGACATTAACAATAAGAGAAAATAAAAAAGATAAAGATATCTTTAGGGCAGGAGAAGAGTGTACGTTGATGTTGAAATAAAGAGAGAGTATTTTTAACATTTTAAAAGAAAAAAAAACGTTAAAAGGTGGGAGGGATAAGAAAAATGTTTATAGTAAGACGCGGCAATTTCAAATTTGGAAGAACAAATTACTGGCGAGTGTTTAACGTTAGAAAATTTTAAAGCCTGAAGATTTGAAAACTGTGATAGGTTTATATTTTTGTGCAATTAGCATTCAAGTTTAAAGAAAATCATCGGAGCAGTTTTCGAGAAAATTTAAAATTAAAAAAAAAGAAGACCTTAGAAAAGTCATACTTTTATAAAGTAGTTTGGTTTTCAACTTTTGGTCAACCGATTTTCTACAAATTTGGAATTCTAGCAATACTTCTAATAATACCTTAACATTATATAGCTGGGAGAACCATACATTGTATTGAAGTGGTATTTGGTACCCCCAAAGTGGCGCTGCCCCAAAAAATTCATTTTCCTGGAAAAATTGTTCAAATAAAAGTGATAGACGTTTAAATAAAGTTTTGGAAGCCCAAACTCAACTTCGAAACAGCAATAAGAGTAAATATTTGGTGTAAAATACTCACACGACTTTTATTGCAGTTTATACACAAGTAAATATTGACATCATTTGTTTAAAACTTGTAATTTTTTCTCAGTTTCCCTTTAAATAATGATAGAAGCGGTGGGGGATTTATGTTGATTGCTAACCGAAGTAGGAAGTGATTAAATTGTAATCCAACAACATTGAACGAATTTCCAATAAAATTTGAAATCTAACTTCACGGATTCTTTTGAACTGTACAAAAATCAATTTTTGAAGCGTGCCTCCAAGATGGAAGACTATCTACAGTAACCTTCTCACTTCCATTCTTGTTACACTCACATTTCTGATTGATTTATTCATTCACATTTCTTTATTTATTTCACATTTTCATTCAGTTCAAACATATCAGACTAAATCTAAGTCAAAATTACGAAACACAATCAGAGTTTAACTTCAAACATTATCCCAAGAACTTGTAGGTTTTAATTAGCGAACCCTGGCTAATTAATATGTCTTTTAAATTAACTAGAATCCAGTGATAAATATTAAACAAGAGGGATTATATGTGATTGATCATGTGAGCAGGTTATTGTAGCTATTGGTCGTCCATCTTGGGGGTACTCTTGTAAATAATTACCGAATGAAAGTTAATGCAGTTCGATAAAATTGCGTAAAACTGAAAAATAACATTTAGTAAAGTTGCATTTCGGTTAATGCATTTTGAACATAACCTTATTGTCTGATGCCAGATGATGGGATATTATGTCAGAGCTTCGATATTTTGTTCACCACACATCATTCACTAATAACTTTTCTTTTTTTTAACTCAAACTTGCATTTCTGGTAAAAATTTAATTTCGAAGTATTGTCAATAACCCATGACTTCCTCTTTAATCAGTAAGAAAGAGTAATATAATGAATGGAAAAAAATTTGGTGGGAAAGTTTTGATGATTATATTATGGACCACTGGAGTGCTCTAATAACAACGAACCAACCACATACATTTAACATTAGAAGAAATTAATGCCTCAAATTTTGCACAACTATACAAAATAATATTTTATTTATTTTTTTTTTTAATGTTTCAAAAAAAAGTAATACGTACTATTCTGTGAAGTTAACGTACAAAGTTTAAACGAAAATGTTATAGTCGTTTTTGGAAAATTCAAAAAAAAAAATTCAAAAAACTCCAAAAAATGATTCTATAAAAAAGACGCAATTTCGGTTAATCGATTTTGTTAGAATTTGGAATACTATGAATTCTTCTAATGTATATTAATAAATACTAGCTAAACCTGGCCACGCTTAGCTGTGGCTCAGTCTGATTTTAATTATTAGGGAATAAATAGAAGTATGATAGTTAACATAGATTCAGCAACACATCATTCAATTTAATACCCTAACTTGCGTTGCTGTGCACTGAAAGGAAAGAAAGAAAAAATGTTTTTAACTGAAAGTTTTTTTTAATTGTAAAGCTAGTGAATGGACTACATTTTTTTTGTGACCGTTCTTTGGTAAACATAAAGATGGAAGATCAGATGGTTTACCGACTCTGGAGCATGCGACATTAGGGAGAAGCCTATGAGAGAAGCATTCGTTTTCTAAAATCAAACCGCACACTTACAAAGATTGTCCCTGCGCTTTATTGATAGTCACAGCGAACGCAAGGCGCCATATCTGTCGCAATGAGTGGTATTCGTGGAAGTTGAACTCTCATATTCATTGTTAAATGAATTTTTTTTTACTGAGCTCCAAAGAGTTGAATATTTCAAGCAGGCATTCAATTCATCAGCTGTTATTGAGCGAGGTATCACTGGAAGCGTTTGCCTAAAGTCACCGGATAGTAACACCAATGCTCTATCAGCAAGTCCATTATCCTGATTATTTCGCAAGTCTTTCAATATATGGTCTAATGCTTCCAATGACTTCTTGTGAGCCACTCATTATGCCATACAATCATTTTGCACGCCCAAAGAACCGTTTCCACGGGAACTTCGGAATAGAGGTACTTATAAGGAGTTGAGAAAGAGGTTCAGAGAGAACGCCATCATCGCAACGCGTCTGCATCTGTCTATTTCTGCTAAACTCGCGAAACGCTCGGAATTTCCCATTTCCAGGGGAACTTCGGAATAAAAAGTATATATAAACACTCTTATATAGAAATGCAACGTTATGTAAAAATTTCAATTCAATCAATCGACTATTTTTCGAGTTTTGCGGACACACATACGGATGCTGAATTTTTGTATATATAGATTATACTGAAGTGGTAAGGCCATATATTATACTGAAGTATTCTTTAGAAGAAAGCATAACGCTACTGTTACCCCAGAACGACCCAAAAAATCAATTTTGGGAAAATATTATAAATAAAAGTGATAGGTATTTATATGTTAGAATGCATATCAAGTTTAAAGAAAATCGTTTAAAGCCATTTCTAGAAAATTATGAAAAACTGAAAAAAAAAATTCATCAAAGTCGCCTTACCGATTAATGGATTTTGCCTGATCTCTTCGTGTCTGATGCGGCGGTAGTACAGAATAATCAAGTGTGAGCTTCCTGCAACATTTTTGAAATATTCTGTTGAAATATGCGCACACAAGTCTATTCGTTAAAATCATTTTTTCATAATCAGTTTATTTCGAAAATTAACTTAACTTAATTTCGAAAATCTTGCACGATCGCGATACTTCCTCTTCTTATTAACTAAGACAATAAGAAAATACTTAAGCAAAAAGTAATTAAATATTTAAGGGTCTATTTTTGACTCCAAAGATTTTCATGGTAATAAACATTAAAATTTCCTTATAGATAAACAAATAATTTTTGTAAATATTATTTTGTTTACATGTTCCGATTAAGTCATAGAATTTACAACCAACCGCTGTTTATTATTTAGCACTGAACAAAATTTAAAGTATAAAAATCTGTGTGAAATTAAAATAAACCAAAAAAATAATGATTAGGTCAAAGCTTATGGGTGAATTCGGACAGTACGGTTTGAGTTTCAATGCGTACAAATATGGAGTAAATTATTACTCTTAGTGGCCTTGCGTTTAAGTAGCAGGTTTAAATTGCAAGAACCACCATCCGGTATCAATAATACGTACAAGTTGCAATAAGTACAGCACACCGAAGTAGGTAATTACTTACGGCTGCGAAAACTGCCTTTTCACCTGGGACCTAACCACTGGAATGCATGAAATTTCAAATATATATAGTGATTAAGATCAGTAAATATTCTGAACGGGAAGGAAGAAACTAAAAAATTTTTTTTCGAAGTATATAATTCAACTAAATTTACTTTGACTAGTCAAAATGAACAATATTTAAGAAATACCACACATCCTTAAGAATAGTTTGAAAGCAATAACAAAATAAACAATATAGGACTTACTTTTGGTCAACTGATCGTCAACAATGAGCTTGTCTCATTCTGCCAGAATATTACTAACAAAATAAACATAGAAATAAAACTTTGAAAACTCAAAATATAAAAACAAAAACAAAATTAAAATAAACCTTACTAGTTCTTAGTTTTATTTATACTATATTTTTTAAATAATTTTTAATTTCATTGATATGAAGGTACAGTAATAGTGCCGAATAATAACAATGGGAGAGCTACTAAATCAAATGCCATGACAAAGTTATTTTGTTATACCAAACAAAACTACATGGATTACCTCTCAATGATTCATTATTGTTACCGGAGAGCATATGCATGTTTACAATACATGACCAATGTTCTACAGTAAAACATACATGTTTTAATTCTCCAGTAAAACATATAATTTTATCATACAATTTTCTTGATATCCATATTTTTTGTTTCGTAGTTCCTGAGAAGGACACCAAAGGTGTCCGAAACGTCGAATAAACTTTTTTAAAAAATCAGATAAAAAGTTTCTTCTTTGGCCTCAGCCAACTAATTTTTTAGCTTGTTTAAAAAAGGTTTTCTATTTCATTAAGACCACATATAGAACATAAAAGGTCTGATTTTTTAAAAATATTTATAATTTCAATTCAACAAATCCCCACGTAGTTTAAATATCCATCTCATGAAAGATAACGGCTGTTGATAGGCAATATAACGTTTTTCTTTTAAATTAAATTCTAATTCTTTGTATAATAAGGTAACAACTAGATTCTCTGACATTTTGTACAAAATTGGACTGCAACTCTTTCGAGACTGCTTCTAATATTATTAAGCATCTTCTTCCGTAAGTCTGTATTAGTTAGTTATTACAATTCAATTCTATGTTAATGTTATGTTTTTTTTTAATTAAATTAGTTATAGTTTCAAACCAAAATCTTTTTTGTTTTAGAATCTGTTGCGCTATATTTTGGCAAGCTTATTATTACTGGGGAGTCCTCACGGATTGGTCTAGTGGGTAGCGCACTTGCCTTTCGTACGAGAATTCAGGGTTCGATTCCTGTGAGGGTTGACCCATCATAGTGTAAAAAGTGGGAAGCTACAGTTATTAGCGCCCTAGGTAGCGTAGGCCGGAACTAAACGGCGTGCTTACCACACGTCCCCTATTCAAATCGCCGTCTGGCAAGCCTTGGCCCTTCATTGGCTGTTCCGCCATAGTTTTTTTTTTTTAATATTGTTGGGGAACCGAGTTAGCTCAATAATAGAAGTTGGGACGGGGGCATCAACTGCTGAGGTCATTAGCGCCGCTAATATAATTATAGTATGTTTTGATTGTATGAGTAAAAAATCTAGTGTGAAACACTCACACAACTTTCTCTTAAACTTGTTCTCAAAATTATAATTGACAAATTTTATAGTTTGTGGACCAAATATAACGAAATTCGTCGAAAACTGAAAAAAATAGGTCAATAAAACGCACTTCCGGCTTATTAATTTTCTCTTAAAACTTGGAATTTTAGCCATCTATTTATTTCTAATTAATTTTGTTTGGATGATAGAATTGTATGATCCAACTGTGATACCACTTTAGAGGAAGCTGTAACCCCACCCCTGTAAAAAAAAGCTAGTAAAGTGGTACTTCCGGTTGAGGAATTTTGACAGATAACACACCGTCAGATCCCATGGTGATACCAAAACCTAATATCAAGTTTCAACTTTCTACGGTTTTTCGTTTTTGAGCTATGGTGTTCCCATACATATACACACACACACACCATTTGCTAAAAACCACTTTTTTTTGACTCAGGGGACCTCAAAAGGGATATTTCCAGTGAAAACTCTATATCGAAAATTTGACACGATTACAATACTTTCTCTTACTAGGAGTAAGAGAAAGTAAAAAACAGAAGCAATTTGGTTTTGAAAAAACAGTAGCGCATATGGAGTGTAGGAGGGTAATTTAAATAATTTTTTTTAGGAAATATTACTGTAGTTTTTCAATATCATCATGCTTTCCCCCACCCCATAAAGCACCAATCTGCTTATCGGATTAAAAACGCTTATTTTCAATTAAAGGTGATCAAACAATGTTTAAAACCATTTTGGCTTGTGAAAGTTTTTCGGCAAATTGTTTAGCCATTGATAAGGCAGGGGTATGTATGACGGATACCGAGATACTTATATTATTCATTAACTACTTCTACTTTGTCTGTACCAAAAAAAAAAACATTTCTTATTCTTTCACGCTATTCCTAAACAAAATAATTTTGTATTTATTGAGGTTAATTCTCAGATCCTATGTCTTACTACAATTCATATACAGATAGATTTAATCATATAACTTGTTTACAAGTTCCGATTAAATAACAGTATTTACAACCAACCGTTGTGTATTATTTTAGCATCTAAAGGCAAAGTCATTGTTTTTCGAAAAAAAATTCAAATGAAATCTATGTAAAATTAAAATAAACAAAAAAATAATGGTTAGGTCAAACTTATGGGTGAAGTCGGACAGTACGGTATTGTTAAAGACAGCCCATTTTAAATTACTATGAAGTAGAATTGCTGTAAGTAGTTGGTTCATGTGCAAAACCACCATCTGGTGGATAGTAGTTTGTATTAAGTAAGCACACCAAAGTAAGTTTATTACTTACGGTTGCGAAAACTGCCTTTTCACCAGGGACCTAACCACTGAAATGCATGAAATTTCAGATATAATAAGTGATAAAGATCAGTAAATTTTCTGAACGGGAAGGAAGAAATTAAAAAAATTATTTTGAATTAAATACTTTCAACCAAATTTACTTTGGCTAGCCAAAATAAACAATTCTAAAAAAATACCACACATCCTTAAGAATTGTTTGTCTAAACAATTATAAATTAATAAACAATTTCCGAATTTTTTACTTCCCTCTAACAGACTGCACTTACTCCACAAACTGATCCATTCTATTCCCGGTGTTATTCTTAAAACAGTCCCTATATCATTGATAAATTTGGTTCTGTTGTGAAAATTACCTTAGATTTCAAATTCGGCACTAGAGATGTCCACGAGAATTCGTTCATCAAAAGCGATAACGTTGGAATTAAACTAGGCAGTTTTTGTTGCTGCATACTTTCAGGCGTTATGGTACAGGTAGAGGATCTAAATGAGGAAGCCTAATTATTTTTTAAGTAGTCTTTGCACTGTACTTAAGAAAATTTCTCTTTTCTTTGATTTTAGAAATGTTTACTTCCAGATATTTACTCTAAATAGCAATACATTATAATTTTTTCTTAGTAACTGAATAAAAATCCGCGAAAAATTACTTGTCACCTTATATAGACAGGAAAACATCAATGTATTTTTCTTTTGTACCTATAAAAATGTAACTAAAAAATCTGGTGGCTAAAAAAATCACTCGGCATTCTTTTATTGCAATTTATAGAGTTAGTTGGTTTTTTTTTAACTTATTATTTCTATTAAGTGTTAACTTCAATGGGAGAATTTAAATTTAATAAAATGACTTTTCTGAGGAATGTATAACCTTCTCCCCCTGTCATCCTAAACTTCTTTAAATGAACTTCCTCAAAAAAAAAGTTTTGAAGAAAAGTGACTGGCTTCATTGTTAGTATACCAAATTTAAAGAAATTCCTAGGTGCTTTTATGGAGAAAAAAAGGCAGAAAACTGAAAATATTATTCAGTAAAAATGCACTCCTGGCCAATCAATTTTCTTCAAACCCGGAATTTTTGTATACAAATTTGATTATAATTAATATTATTCAGATGATAGAATTGTAAAATAAACTGAAATAGCACTTAATAAAAAAACATAACCCCACCTCTCTACCATAAGCCACATTAAATGAATTTTCCTAGAGAAATGTTTCAAATAAAACTTTATAGCTCTTCTTTTTTATAGTTGATATAATAAGTTTTTAAAAAAAGTCATTGAAGCCATTCTCGAGAAAATCGTAAAAAAGTGGAGATAAAAAACATTCAGTTTTTGAGGAATTTTTGGTAGATAACTTATTGTCGAATCCCTCTCCCTGCTGATATCTAAATGGAATGTCAAGTTTGAACTTCTGGCGATTTTTTGTTTTTTGTTTTTGAGCTGTTCATACAGGCATACTATTTTCTAAAATAACAGTTTTTTTGGCACCTCAAAGCGAGTATATCTGATGAAAATTTTGGCACTAATTACAGTACTTCCTCTTTACTAGGAGAATAAGAGATAGTTATTTATTTGTTAAGAGAGATAAGGGTTACTTTTAAACACACAGTTTCAGATTTGGCCACATGAACTGAACGAGAGTTGTAAAAAACTTTTACCTAGAATTAAATATAAGATTTTTTTCTGTAACCATAAATGTGAAAATTGCAAATACTGAGAATGTATGCATTTTAAATCAACTCAAATACTCACCCACTCTCTATAATTTGTTCCACATTAAGGTATAACCTCAACTCCTCTATATCTGGGATTTGTTTTGATCTTGTTTTCGCATAATGCCGCTAGATGTCGGGCTAATTAGATTTTTTTGAATATGACTTTTACACATTTGTGAGAGAAAGTAGTGTGCAACTCAATGGTGAGAAAAAGTTGAACTTTAGCCATTGAATTTTAGTGGAATAATTGTAACATTATTAAACTGTTATAGAATAAACACAAAAATTTTTTTATGGAACAGACTAAATCCAGTTATTGACCGAGGTATAACTTTATTTTCTTTTGGGTGAATATTTCTCGTGTTTCAGAACTAAAATCAATTCTCATTATTTGCTTTTAGTCATATATTTAATTTTTTTAAATATATATATATTTTAATATTATAATCAGTGAATATGTAAATATCTGATCTGATATTAATTTCACCTTTCTAATTTTCTCTCTTTTACATTTTTTTTAAGAATATTTTATAAACGTTGAAGCAAAAACTTCAAGGAAGTTTATGGAGATTGTTTTTAATTGTAATGAACCTTAACATATTCAGATAATTGTTTTTTTTTTTTTTTGTTTTTTTCATAAATTATAATGCCTGATTGAAATGAATGCTAATATCTTTATAAACTTCCTAAGTTTCTAAATAGTAATTTAAGAAAATCGTTCATGCATATTTCTTATACTAATAACTTCCTTCATGCAAATAGTTGAAAATTAGTTAACTATACAACTATTATTCTGTTCCGCATGTTTAATAAAAAAAAAGCTTAGTAAAAAATCTTTATTAATATTGTAATAGGATATTTAAAAGATCACTCTACTGTGGAAAGTTATGAAATAACGTTATTAAATTGAAATGATTTATGCTTTTTTTTAATATTATTATGTTATGTGATAAATGTTACAGCTATGTTTCTACTTAAGAAGATTAAAATATTCTATAAAGGTAAATATCTGGTCTGAAAGTGTAACTACGCCTCTGTCTAATTTATTCTGCAATTATTCTCAAACTTCTAAGTGACTAATCTTCTTCAAACGTAAGTTTTTATTACGATTTATTGCCGTTGATGCTGTTGTAACTATTATAGATTATTTGAAATAGCACTTTGGAGGAATCTGAAATAACACAGAGGAAAACATAACCCAAAAGTTCCCTTAAATGAATTTCGCTGGAGAAATGTTGCAAATAAAAATTTTAGCTCTTTATATTGTAGTAATTATATAAATTTTGAAGAAAATCGTTGGAGCCATTTTTAGAGAAAATTGCATAATATTTTTTAGTTAAAACACACTTCCGGATCTTTTGCATTTCTTAAAACTCGGAATTTCGACAACATATTTAATTTTAATTAATATTATTTAGATGATACAATTGTATATTATACTGAAATAGAATTTTAAAGGAAACCATCACCTCATCTCTTCCTCAAAAGTGCCCTTAAATGGGATTTTCCAGGAGAAATGTTTCAAATAAAAGTTCCTTGTATGTATAGTTCATATAATAAGTTTAAAGAAAATCGTTGGTGTTGTTTTTGAGAAAAATACAAAAAACTGATTAAACCATTTAGTAAAGTGGTATTTCCAGTTGATGGACTCCCGAAATCATCATATCCATTGCGGTGGTAATACCTAAATGGAATACCAAGTTTAAGCTTCCTGCAAGTTTTCATTTTTAAGATATTCACATATATATATATATAATTAAAATTAAAATTCAAAATTAAAGCACGCTCCAGGCCACCGTGCCTAGCGCATAGCGCCAAAACCGGTGCCTACGGTCATTTAGCCTTGCCTTACATAGTAAGCAAGTAATATAGTAGGCAATTGTTCATCCCTGCCGCATGGAAGTGGACCTCTACATATCCGCCTAGTCCGGCACATTACCGCTACTTCACGAGCAAACTCAACAAAGTCTTTAAAATTGATAGCACTTTTCATTAACATTTGCAGTCCCCCGGCCAGTTCTCTTCCCTCCTTTTCAGCATGAATTCCATGTGGATTCTTCCCTCTTCGAGGAGAGGACACCGGAAGAGAACGTGATGCACTGCGTCCCGTTCACCGCATTCGCCAATTTAGGGGATCTTTCAGCCCCAGCTCATGGAGCTTAGAATTGAACTCCCCGTGGCCCGTGAGATATTACGTTACGGTTTGGGATAGCTCCGGCCATCGAATCGACAGTCTGTGATGCAGAATCGGGAAGAACTCATATGCGATTCTCCCTGTGTCTGCCTCATCCCAGCGTCTTCACCACTTCCCAATCTCGTACTCTCGGATGTTTTTCTTTGCGAGAGCAGGAGGCGTCTGACCGGACAGCTCCTCACCATCAAGGACAATCATTTCTCCTTTTTTATACTTATATGTAAGGGCCCTCATTTCTATGAGGAGACCAAGCGGCAACACACTAGCGACCACCGGTAAGGGGACCGTGGATGATGTCGCATAGGCCCTTGTTACAGAGCACAAAATGGCTCTTTGTATTCGTAATAGAGTGCCGCAGTACGGCTGCATGTCAAGCTTCTCAGCCCAACAGGCAGCAGCATACGCTGCGACAAGTTCCCTGGTACAAGTTGAGACATCTGGAGGCAACCCACTGAATATGGGGCTTAAAACAAAGCTTCCAATCCAGCAGCATGCCCAGGTACTCAAAGTAGGTCACGTGGATATTCTGTGATCGTCCACTCTACGGCTGGGGTGAAGCTTGCCTTTCATGAGCATCACTTTTAGACTTCTCGAACAAAATCTCCAGCTTTTACCCCTGCCACCAATTTTTTATACGGGTCACTACAGCGCAAGCACGCTTCTCTAACTCCCGACGAGAATCTCCATGGACGACTACTGCAAGGTCATCAGCGTATGAAACTGAATCACAATAGTCCATATTCTCAATATGCTCTACAATTCATCCATAACCAGGTTCCACAGGAACGGGTCCCCACCGAGCTCTGCGGACAACCTTTAATTACAGGCCTTGAAATCTCGCCGGCTTGAGTCACTAGCACCGCCACCCTTTGGGTGAGGTAGCTTTGGGTATCAATTTCAGAAGATTTGGTGGGCAATCTCTTCTTCTGAGTGACCAAAACAATCGGCCACCAGACATTATCAAAGGCCCCAGTTATGTCCAGGAGTACTGTGAGGACGTATTTGAGCCCATTGTCACACACCAATTCCAGAATTTTCGATATCGCATCTGTCGTCGATCTTCCCGATACAAGACCATACTGACTGGGACTGAAATTTATAAAGCTTTTCAATCTTATTATAATCAGATTCTCCAGCAGTTTTCCAAAAACGGGCAGAAGTTGTATCAATTTATACGACTTTGCATCATCGATGGGCTTGTTTGCACTTTTATACAATACTTTGACAAGCCCTGTTTTCCATTGACTGGGAAAATATCCTAGTCTCAGGCAAACACACACACCCACAGACCATTTCTAAAAACCACTTTTTTGGACTCAGTGGATATAAATATAGAACTGGTGGGAGAAAAATGTCAACCAAAAAAAAAAAAAACAGCCAAAAGAAAGTGCCAATAATTCCAACACATTTGAATTTTAATGTTTCAGATTACATGAATATTTGCTTACTTTGTCCAAGGATTAATAATACGTTAATTGTAAATAAATATATAAATAAATAAGTACATTTAGCAACCTCTATTTAAAGAAAATCTTTATTGTCGTCTTCGTGAAAATTCCAAAAAAAAACTGACAAACGTATTCTGTAAATTTTCTAAAATGTGAAGTAATCCGATTTTCTTTCAAATTTGGAATCCTAGCAATGCTTCTAATGTATTTCAGTACAATATAAGGGATATAACACCTGCAGACTGCAGTGATACTTTTAAAGAAAGCTTAACATTATTAATACACTCACAAACCTCCCAAAATCAATTTCCTCAAGAAAATGTTTCAAATAAGAGTGATAAATATTAATGTGTTTAGAAAGCTTACGAAATTTAATGAACATAGTTGGAGGCGTGTTTGTGTAGATTGTTTAGATGTTGGATATTTGTAGAGAGAGTGAAGAGAGAAGTTAAATCGATTTCAACCTAAAAGGATTTATTGTAGCTTCCGTAAGTATTAATTAATATTTTTACACAGGCTGTAGCCGGCTGTAAAGTGTAATGGTCATGTACTGTTTGCATGTGGTTTGCTAATCCCAAGTTTACATCAACAAACTCCACCCTAAGTACTAGGTGAAT
This sequence comes from Triatoma infestans, assembly GCA_011037195.1. Classification (NCBI taxonomy): domain Eukaryota; kingdom Metazoa; phylum Arthropoda; class Insecta; order Hemiptera; family Reduviidae; genus Triatoma; species Triatoma infestans. The sequence continues at coordinate 54,880 of JAAEAF010005396.1, read as the reverse complement.
TTTGGAGAGATACCTGTAGACACGCCAAGATCTCTGAAGAAATGGCTAATGTACTTCCACCTAAGGGATTGTGCATTGTTTACAGAAAAATTAAAATTCCTTTATTACTGTACAAGCTTAGTCTGTGAACTGCTTGTGAACAATGAAATGATATACAAAATATGTGTTTCTATTAAACATAAATTACACAGTGAACATAATTGTTTTAATCGCAGAACAGTGATTTTTTAGTAAAATACCAAGAAATGTACTCATTAATTCAGAAATAAATCATTTATTTGATTTCATAGATAATAATTTTTATGATTAAATATATACAGAATCAGAGTTAGACAACTCAGTTGATGTTAATTGAAAAAGCAATAAAATGGCTTATTAGATATGTGTAATGGTGATCCAGATAAGTAATTAATGTTACCATAAGTAGACTAGATATAGAAATTAACCTCAATATACTTCATCCTTGTTGTCCACCTGCCAGCCCATCTGCCCATGTTTTATAATAATTATTGAAATAGTTAACATTTTATCTTCCTTTTTTTTTATAGTATTGTTACATAAATGTACAAAAGCGGAAATCTAACTAATATAATTTATTACTAATATATGTATTATTGGCCATTATTGCAACAATACAAATAATTCTTCCAATATTGCTTTTTATTTCTTCAAATATATTTTCTTAAAAATTTAATATGCCTATTTTTTTTTTAATCTGAAATACTAGGATTATTTTTGATAGCTTAAACTCTACAGATGATTAAAACGGAACATTTTAGATATGAAATCACTATCTCATAAAACAGCTACACTTTCTCTGTTTACAATAGACTCTTACATTTTTGTTCAATGCAATATTCCCTTCTGTTAAATAGGCTAACAGGAAAAAACTGTGAACCATATAACTGGTTTTTATTAAGTTTATTTAATATTCTTCCATTATAATCATTATTAATTTTCTTCTTTAGAATGCAATTATCATGGTAATAGTGTTTTTTCCTAGATAGCGCTCGTAATAAACATGAACCTGAAACGGCCTACTCTCACAAATTACAAGACAAAAAAAATAAATAATAATAAATAAATAAATAAATAATTATTAATTTATATTTCTTGTATAACTTGAAATTACGCAGTCAATTTCATATTCAATGTAATCATTCAATGGTTCATTAGTTTTCTCTGTCCTTGTTGTTATGCTTTTCAGAAATAAATTGGTTTGATTCGCCTAAACCTTATCTCGGGCGGCTTTCAAAAATACATTTTTATTATGGGTGTTTTTCTATGCGTGCATGGGAATAAAATATTCCAAAATATAGGAAGCTTATTCTTGATAACCCGTTTATGTACCACCACCAGTAATTGGACACAAAGTGTTTACTTCAAATTTGGAATTCTATCAATTCTTGTAATGTATATTAATATTATGTAAGTGGTAAATCCGCAGGGGGAGGGGGCTATCTGTTGCATACAGTTACTTGGGGAGTACCGATCCTTATGGGTTATGTAGTGGAAGAAGAAATGCAAAACTAAATAGTTTTGAAAAATATTTTAAATGAAATAATTTTGGCAAAAATAATGTATTTTAGAGTCAGGTACTATAATTTAAGGTCATTGTTGCTAAAGAGACAAAAGCACAAGAATTCGTTAGGAAAATAATAATTTCAAAGCCAGAATACTTGCTTCAGGAATTGTTCTCTAAAATTCAGTGCCATTTTAAGTTAAAACATAAGAGCTTTGCATTTAATCTAGATAAATACTTAATTTCATAAACATAATAGTCGTGACATTGTAAAATATTTAAATATCTTTACAGATAATATATTTAATTTAATGTACCAGTGTTTTCTCAATAATTATTCTTATTACTTCTCTCTTAAACATATATACTTACAAGTCCATTTTACAAAACCGCTCACGCCACAAGCTACCACCACAACACTACAGCACATTCACACCAAAAACATTTCAGTTATCACAGTCCTGTACTCCACCCACTTCTTCAGAACAGTACACAATAACTTAAACTATATACACTCTACTCTTTACAGACAAGGACAAACATAGTACACAAACTAGGGCCTCCGTTCCTAGTTAATTGGCGTAAGCCTAGGGAGAAGGAAGGGATTAGCTTAGTGATAGCGCGCTAGACTGGCAACCCGGATTCGAATCCAGCATGCTGCCCTTAGATTTTCTCTTCCTAGGAGCCTCTACAACTCATCTTCCGGTGATGAGCAGTGTTGTCTGTAGCTAGAGAACACTGCTTGGAGGCTGGCAGTGCACTGTAAAGGCTCCGGCGCAATAGATCTTTCAGCTTGCAGTGCAATAATCTCCTACAACAATCTATATAAGTGGTAACCATACATTGTACTGGAATGACACTTTAGAGGAAAGCATAACTTGCTGTTCCCTCAGAACTCTCCAAAAAATCCTTTTTTCCGGGTAATGTTACAAATAAAAGTTACATGGACTTGCATGAAGATATCATACGAAGATTAAAGAAAATCGTTAGAGCCTTTTTCGAGAAAATTAAGAAAAACTGAAAAATCCCTTCAATATAGTCACACTTCCGGTTGATGGATTTCATCCGAAGCCTTCGTGTTAGATGCAGTGATAATTACTAAACAGAATAACCAACTTTGAACTTCCTGCAACTTGTTCGCTTTTGAAATATTTTGTTCACACCCACACAATAATCACTGAAATCAAATTAATACTTCGAGCCTTATCATAATTATTCGTGTTATAATTCTGAGGCTGTATAACAACATTAGATAACAAAATAAACAAAATAATATTATATCTTCTGATAATTAATTTATTGTTAAATTAATTAAAATTGTTTTAAAATATTAAAACAAAACTTTTACTTTAAAATTATTAATAATTAATTTTAGCAATCTCACATCTAAACATTAAAATTTATATAATTGAAAGCTGGCAACACTGACATTACTTATAATATCTAAGGATTGCAAAATCACTTGAATCTTTAGAGATACAAGTAAAATTTTTAGACACTGATTTTAATGAAATATTAAATTGTCATACTATTTTATTGTTATAGAATAAATAAATTAGTGTGGGGGATACGAGTTTCGCTGGCATTATACGATATATACTGGTAGGTTTTATGTGTTTGGTTGTAGTGGTGAAGTAAAAACTAATTCACTGACTACGTTTACACAGTTTAACAATTATTATTTTGTAGAATAGACGCTTATAAGCGGTGCAAAAAGAAAATCGCTACAAAGTGACAGCCGGATAAATAGAACACTAGTTGAAGTCTTCACTTTATAATTATAAGGGTGTAATGGAAGTAGAATTTCCTGATTGGTAAAATGATGAAAAACACATGCAAAGTAACACTGTAATTGCAATTTATATTAACAAGATTAGCGAAAAGAAGAAAAGAGTATATTAGGAATAGAGTGTCCGAGCGAAGAGTGATGTAGAATTTGTAGCGGTGGCAGATATGAGTCGCTTGAAAAGTGTGCTCTTGCTTCTTCTAGTTAGCTGATTAGTTAGTATGGATGTGTGATTTGGGACTGATGATTGCTTGTTGCAAGCAATTAAAATATTCTTGAGAGTTGTATTGAGTAATCTCTTGATGCTTTACTGGCTGTCTCCTTCTTGATAGATTGTTTAGACTTTTTCAAGTGTTAGTATTTTTTTTTTTAACCTGTGGCGCAACAGCCCATGAAGGCCAAGGCATACCAGACGGTGAATTTTAGTGGGGGCCGTGTTGTAAGCATGCCGCAGTTCCCTCGAAGTTTAGTTCCTGCCTTTGCTACCTAAGTGCGCGGCCAATGCTGTTCCTACTTTTTCTCACGATGCTGGGTCAACACCGACTTTCTTCTCATGGGAAATCGAATCCTGACGTCTCGCACCAAAGGCGATAGCGTGAGGACCAAGGCTTGGTTTAAATCTCTTTAATGTTGGTTTAATTCTCACAGCCTCTTAACTCTTTAAAGTTTATCTGGCTACTCCTTAAGTTCTCAGGTGGCCATACTTATATTCTGTTTCTCCTAACTATTGATAGGTACAAGCGACAGCCTCTAAATAGAAACTTAACTGTCCAAGTAGAAGCTTATTCGCCAATACATTGCAAGTGGGCGTGACAGTGTGGGGTAATGCATAGTTGAGTAGGCCAGGAAGAACGATGGGGGCGCTCGGTATGGATGGTATTGGAACTGTCGAGTTCGGTACTTATTGGGCAAATTGAATTACTTGATTGAATTATTCGACAATTACATATTTAGTAGGAATTCCAGAAAGTCGATGATTGTTTTTTTTAAAATAAGAATCACGATTTCGAAATCAGTTCCATTAATTATTAATTAGTATTTATTGAATTAGCACTGTATTGTATATAAAAATTCAGAAATTATTTAATAAGAACCTTTTGATGTTCTATAAAGATGCTGGATTTATTAAATGTAATAGTTGTTACTTCCATCCAGCACTGACTGATGGGGTGAATGTACATTCGGAAGGTTAACTGGTATTAGAAATAAGAAGAAACACAAACAATTTATTCTTGCTGTTTCAATTTATTATTTGCATTTAGATATTAGCATATCTAGGGAATTTAGTGTTAAATTATATCCAGGATGACTCAGAATCATTGGTTCAATATGGTCCCTGAACATGGTGATAGAAAAATAAACTGCTTAAAGTTACCTGAAGCTTTCACAACTATATTTAGTTTGTTTGTTTTAATAATCAGATATTATTTTTTTGGGTCCCCTGAGCCCAAAAAAGTGGTTTTTAGCAAATAATCTGTGCGTGTGTGTGTGTGTGTATTTATGTGAACAGCATAGCTCAAAAACGAAAAATCGTAGAAAGTTCAAACTTGATATTACGTTTAGGTACCACCATGGGATCTGGCGGTGCGTTATGTGTCAATATTCCTCAACCGGAAGTACCACTTTACTAGTTGTTTTTTTAGTTTTTTTTCGATTTTCTCAAAAATGGCTCCGACGATTTTCTTTAAACTTGTATATCAACTATACATACAAAGAGCTACAACTTTTATTTGAAACATTTCTCCAGGAAAATTTATTTAAGGGCACTACTGGGGGAGGGGTGGAGTTAGGTTTTCATCTTAACTGCTATTTCAGTTTATTAGACAATTCTGTCATTTAAATAATGTTAATTAGAACTGAATATGTTGTTGAAATTCCGAGTTTAGAAAAAGTCGGATGACCGGAAGTGCGTTTACTTTTCCACTTTAATAAATGATTTTTTTCATAATTTCGCGATTTTCTCAAAAATGGCTCAGACGATTTTCTTGAAACATCTTATATAAACTAAACATACAAAGACTTACAACTTTTATCTAAAACATTTCTCTGGGAAAATTCATTTAAGGGCAGTTAGGGGGAGTGGTGGGGTTATGTTTTTCTTTAAAGTGCTATCATAGTTGATTATACAATTCTATCATCCAAACAAAATTAATTAGAAATAAATAGATGGCCAAAATTCCGAGTTTCAAGAAAATTAGTAAACCGGAAGTACGCTTTTACTGACAGTTTTTTCAGTTTTCGATCGACGAATCTCATTAAATTTGGTACACAAACTATAAAATTTGTCAATTATAATTTTGAGAACTGGAGTAAGAGAAAGTTGTGTGAATGTTTCACGTCAGATTTTTGTTTTATAGGTTTTTTGGGACTTCCTCCCAAAATTTGCGATTTCTTCGTTTTATATTTTCATTTAAAGTAAAGTGCCATTTTAGTTTAATATGCGATTCTATCATCTATATAATAATATTAATTAGAATTAAATGTGTTGCCAAAATTTCGAATGTGAAGAAACGTCAGTTAACCGGAAGTGATGGAACAGGTTTTTCTAGTTTTCTGTGATTTTTCCCGGATATACACACCAACAGATTGATTTCATTAAACTTAGTATACCAACTTGTTACTGAGATCTATCACTTCTGTTTGAATCATTTTTCCAAACGTTAATAGATTTTAGTGGGATTCTCGTGGAGCTGGCAAGTCACACTTCCCGCAAGTGTCGTTTTTAGTTTAGGTACTCCTAGCTCTTTAAATGTAATATTGAGGCCAGTTTTGAGTTATTACGTATTTCAAATTTGAAGGAAATTTTTGCCAGTAATAACTAAGTTGATAAAAGTCGTGTGAGTGTTTTCACACGACTTTTTTCAACTTAGTTTTCTAATTTCTAAATTTTTTATTGTATAGTAAATGAAAAACTGATTGAAATTTTTGAACTTCTGCTCCATTAATTATTATTATACAAATTCAAAACCTTTTAGACATGTTAATAAATCATTAATTAATTAGGAAATTAGGAAAATTAATTAGACAAATAATGACATATTTGTCGCAATATTACTTATCATTATTATTATTATTATTATTAGTGTTATTATTGCACAAGAACAGAAAAACAAAAAAACAATGCCTCACTTAATTTAGAATGCTTTTAGTATTTACACTCTATTTCATATGTATAACCCATTAGTTTATATAATATTCTAAATTGAGAATATGTTAGTTAATAACAGTTCATTATGCGTAATGTTGATAATAATATAATTTTTTAATTACAAGAATTTTTTTTTGTTTGTTTCTTATTTAAAAGGTGCACAACAACTAAGGTCCTTCGCATCTTTTACCTTACCTCGGATGGACACTACACTGCTTGAGTAGCTACCTAACAAGAAAACCTAACAACAACTGGTCTAACATATAATAAATCGAACCTATATTGTTTCTATAACTACTTGGGGTGAAGTACTTGATATTCCTCACATCCCTCACGGATCCTAGTCTAAGATAAATCTAATACGTACTTTTCACTCTAATTTACACTTATCATTACGCATACGTACTGTACAAAACATCCCAATAAATACTTAAATGCACTCAGACGATAAAATACTTTCAAGAAAATAAGTACGTTCATATTATACATTACAAATGGACAGCTACACATGTAAGCATCAAATTTAATTTCAGGTGGAGTACTGAATATTCCTTGTGCCCCAAATTGAACTGCAATCGAATTACCCAGCTGCGTATGCTGCTTGGCGTTCGCGCCGAATACAACGTAAGGCAAGTCGTATGCTGCAACGTCTGGAAATTCCGCTCGATGGGCCTCGGCCCAACCGAAAAGAATACTGGACGCAGACTTCACGACTCAGTTGCTGGGTACGAGCTTAAAGAATGCTCCAAAACGAGTAGCCCAACAAGATGGATTGCAGCCGGATCATATGGAATTCCGGCACGCGATTACATCCAACATGTACATGTCTGGATCAGTTCATTGCCTGGTCGAGTGAGAAGAGATGCACAATCGGTCTCTTGCAGGGCAGGCTGTCCTGAGGATGAAACTTCTGCGCACATTATCCAGCGTTGTTTCCGTACCCGTGGTGGTCGGATACTAAGACACAACGCTGTTTGCAACACTCTTGTCTCGGCTTTAAAAGCTGTTGGACGGAATGTCGAGCAAGAGCCAATATTGCAAACTGTAGAAGGCCTCCGAAAGCCTGATATCATTACACATGGGCGGCTTGGCACTCTGGTATTAGGCGCTCAAATTGTCGGCGGTGCAAGACCCTTGGATCTTGCACACAAAAGCAAAATAAAGTATTATACCGACAATCCGGACCTGGCTTTTGGTGTGGCGACCAGGTTTGGAATACCTCTCCAAGATGTCGCTTTTTCTTCTGCGACGATTTCTTGGCATGGAGTATGATCCCCCCCTTCATACGCTGACTTAATATCGTCCGGAATTCCTCCGGGAGAACTGAACGGTGTCGTCACGCGTGTGTTACAGGGGTCGCACACAAATTGGACAATATTCAACCAGGTGACTGTAAAGCGGAGAGTGATCTTGTGGTTGAACCTGGGCATTTAACTTGCAGCAGACTGGGAAAGAGCGACTTCCAATTTCGGCCCCACTTTGTAAATGTTAGACGTATACCGTAGACAGGCTGCGGTATCGGTTACCTCTCACAAACAATCTGAAATAGAGTACCATATTTAATCTAAAGTAACATATTTATTATGCTGATGCATTTAGTTAATTTCTTGTAGAATTTTTTTGTTTTTTTTTTACGTTTTAAGGCGCGTCAACATCTATGGTGATTCTCTCGTAACAGACAATACTGACCATCACCGGGCCACTAGGAAGAAAAAAATCTAAGAGTAGCATAGCTGACTCGACCGAGGTACTCCGCGTGGGAGTCCAGTACGCTAACCACTTAGCTATTCCCTTCCCTTTTTTGTAGAAAATGCAGCGAAAGAAAAATTTTTGAGGCCTTAATTCTTTGGAGAATTTCCCATACATTTTATAAAGTTCCATAATAATTTTGAAGTTAAGAGATTCCATCATCACTCACGAGTGTATTAATTGAATTTGCTCTGTGCAAGTCTATATTATCACACGGTTTTGACAAAAAGTATCCTAAAAATGAGCGGACGCCCGAAACCTCTCGATGACCACCAAAAGTAGCAGACGATCAAGAAAAATATGTCTGATGCTTTCCAGCTCGGCAGAACCAACGACAACAAATATATAGGATATATTTTATACTGAATTGGCCTTTTAAAGAACATAGTGAATTCTGGAGATAGAACTTTGTAGCCCCCCCCCCAGAACCCTCAAAAAATCAATTTGTTTGGGAAAATATGTCAATAAAAGTGGTACGTAATAGTGTTTGTGTGGCAGAGCGTCTATGTAGTTTAAAGACAATTGTTAATAAAACTCAATTTTGAAAAAATTGCAAAAAAAAAATGGTCAGTATAGTCGCATTGGTGGATTTTGATACATATCTCATGCCAGGATGCGGATGTTTTCTGCGTTTTCCGTTTGGGGGGGAGGAAGCCCATACACACACTCATACAAAGACCATTCGCTAAAGAAACGTTTTGACACAATTACAGTATATTCTCTTATAGCAGTTAAGTTGTGTTTGTTAATATTATTAATAGTTAATAATATTTGCAAACAATCACAATAAAAACGATTTTATAAATAAACTTCTGCAACTTTTATTTTAGCTCAATTAGAATATTCTTATTTTATAATACCATTAAAATTAAAATGTTCGAATAAAGTTTGAAAATTTTTGAAATTTATATTTAATGTAAATTAATAATAAATAAAAAATTTTTTGAAAATTAAATATATTTAAACATTTCAAAGTAATATTATTGTTATTATTTTGTGAAAGTAATGGAAAGCAACATTTATTGCGGTAAATATTTTTCTCGAAAATGGCCTTGAAAAGAGCCAACGACTGGTCATGCCTAGCATTTGATTCACCACACACACACACACACACACACACAACACTAACAAACAACTAGACAACAGATGAAGGATATAGTTTTTAAGAAGACCACAGAAGATGAATCTAATGCTTGCCTGGCTGTCTGCTTGCCTTTAGGGGAAAGTACTTATTGGAAGATTGGTGGGAGAGAGTTGGATTTCTTTATAGAGTGGGACGACGGACGTCTCCACTTCTTTAAAACATTAAGAAATATCTATCTCTCCAGTCTTTGGTTGACTCTTGTCTTGTGACGTCCTCAGGATACCTTTTTTTTTTCTTAATTTTGAATACGCGAACGCTGTCTCAGTGTTTAGAGAGGTGCGGGCTGATGTATTGCCATCATCATGATGTTATCCAATTAAATCTACCAACAACTAACATCTTATCACCAGCAACGGCTACAACTAAATAACAAAGGTATTTTTTTTGTTATATATTCTTTGAAAGTAGAAAATTACACATTTTTTATAGTGATACAGCAATTTTTATTATTAATTTTTTAAATCATAAACTTGCTTGCAACAAACAAAGTTTATAAAAGTCTCGACTTTAATTCAAATTTAAAACTAACAAAAGCATGGTTTCTAATTAAAATTTTACTAAGTTTAATTAGAGTTTTTACACGATAAATTAGATTGGTTTTTTTAATCCATTCTGTTTTGCAAAATGTCCAATAATTATATATATCCAATAAATATTACTTTATTTCCATAAACATAAAATGTACATAAAAAAATATCAATATTAAAAGTTAGATTCATTTATTATTTTATTCAACTTTACAAAGGTAGAAATATTATAAAAAAATAAAATCTTTACCTTTCTATAGATAATGTTGCTCAATCATCTGTAGATATTACATAGAATAAAGCGACCTGTTTATCCCCACTATTAAGCGTGAGAAATCTCTTACCATCTTTCAAAAAAAGTAAAAATATATAAATAAAAGAATCTTTTGCCATAATGTATCTTTTTTTTATTTTTACGCAAGGTAAATAACATTCAACGTAAGAATTGTGTTAATGGATTAAAAATTATTCAATGTTTTTTTGCTGGGGGGGGGGGGCGATATTAAGAAAACACCATAAGTATACTAAAGAAGATAATTACTTTTTTTTTCTCTTTTTAATGAAACTTTGAATTAATTCATTCAAATAAACCAAAAATCTGGTGTGGAACACTAATACAAGTCTCTCTTTTTTTTTTAATTTAAGGCGCTTCAACATCTATGGTCATTAGCGCCCGGAGCCCTCTCAGTGCACTGCCGGCCTCCGGACAGTGTTCTCTTGCTACAGACAACACTGTCCATCATCGAACAGTGAGCTGTAGAGGCTCTTAGGAAGAAAAAAAATCTAAGGGTAGCACTGGACTCGAACCCGGCACCTCCGCATGGGAGTCCAACACGCTAACCACTTAGCTAATCCCTCCCCATACAAGGTCTCTCTTACTCTTGTTAATATAGTTATATGTAAATTGAAAAATTTTCTTTAACTTTCAATTTTTTTCAAAAGTTGTTCCTAAACATAAAAAATATACACAAGGGTTACCAACCTAACAACCGAGATAGATAGAGAATGATTAAATTGTTAAAGAGCGCCAATAATTGATTAAACACATTTGAATTTTAACATCCCAAAATTCTTTAGAACTACCTAGAAACCATTTTTTTTTACTTTCTTCTTACTCCTAGTAAGAGAGGAAGTATTGTAATCGTGCCAAATTTTCAATATCGAGTTTTCACTGGAAATATCCGTTTTGACGTCTCCTGAGTCCAAAAAAAAAATGGTTTTTAGCAAATGCTGTGCCTATGTGCGTGTGTGAATGAATGTGTATGTGAATAGCATAGCTTAAAAATGAAAAATCGTAGAAAGTTCAAACTTGATATTCCGTTTAGGTATCACCATGGGATCTGACAATAGGTCAGGATGAAATTTCGAGTTTGAAATTTCTCAACCGAAAGTACCACTTTACTAAATTTTTTTTTTCTTTCACTTTTTTGCAATTTTTTCCGAAATGGTTCCAACGATTTTCTTCAAACTTGGTATATATCAACTACACATACAAAGATCTACAATTTTTATTTGTAACATTTTTCTGGGAAAATTCATTAAAGGCCACTTTTTAGGGAGGGGTAGGGTAAGGTTGTTTTTTTTTCTAAAGTGCTATTTCAGTTTACTATACAATTCTGTATTTAAATAATATTAATTAGAATTAAATATGTTGTTGAAATTTCGAGTTTGAAAAAAAAATCGAATGACCGGAAGTGCGTTTTTACTGAAATGTATTTTGTCGAAAACGGCTCCAACGATTTTCTTTAAAGTAGTAATGTGAACTACACATATAAAGAGCTACTACTTTTATTTGAAACAAAGGGGCTTTTGGGTCAGGGGTAGGTTTTCTTTTTTTTTTTTTTTTTTAATGCGCTATCAAGTTGATTATACAATTCTACCATCCAATCAAAATTAATTAGAAATAAATGGATGGCAAAAATTTCGAGTTTCAAGGAAATTAGTAAACCATAAGTGCACTTTTACTTGAACATATTCAGTTTTCGACGAACTCCAAAAAAAATTTCATCAAATTTGCTACACAAAAAATAAATTTTGTCAATTAGGTTTCAATTTTGAAAACTGGAGTAAGAGAAAGTTGTGTGAGTGTTTCACACCAGATTTTTTTTTTTTTTTTTTTTAGAAAAATATTACAAATAAAAGTGATTAGATTTATATCTGTGCAATAAGTATGGCCAAGTTTAAAAGAAATCTTTATAGACGTATTCGAGAAAATTCTCCAGAATATCAGAAATCTAAAGTTACATTTCCGGTTGATGGATTTTGCCGGAAACTTTTATGTCAGAAATGGTGGTAGTATACCTAAACGGAATACCAAGTTTCAACTTCCTTGGATTTTTTCCCTTTTAAAATATTTTGTTAATATTTCTATTCACCATAAAACATTTTCTTCGTATTCAGAAAACCTTAAAGCATGCATTTTCTTTTGTAAACTCACTTTCAAAAATTTTGGCACAATTGCAATATTTTTTGTAACCATGACTAAGAGAAAGTAAAAAAAAAATATTAAATGTTGAAGTCAATTTAAAAAAAAAACTTGACATACCTTTGGAATGATCATAAATTCTAATTATATCAGCTGGTTAATCACTTATATTTCCTGCAATGAAAGGAAGAAGTTCACCTCATTTTATTCTCAGGTGCTAGCTATTCAGATATTCTTGTTGTTGTGCTCTATATCTGATCACTTTCAATTTCATTCTAAATACCAGGCAACAGGTTCTTGAGTAAATAGTTGTAGTTATGGTAGGGGCTTCTATTAATTTATTTTAATGACATTTGAAAAATCTTGATGTTGGACTTTTCCTCGAAATTCTACTTGAATGGTTATTATTGTCTATTTAATACCAAGGAAAATTATTTGTGACGTAAATGAATATTATTGAAAAATTTCAATCGATTGCCATTCGATAGACATTCATAATGTTTTAAACAGTAGATACAATTACTTAAATAGGACTTGTGAGTGACTTGAAAAGCGAGGGGTCTTATATAGATTGGAACTGTGTTATTACTAAAATAAGATTTGATTATTCAGCTTCGATTATGTAATCTAAAGTGTTCAAGAATCTATGTCGAGCGTTCCTCTTTTGTCTTCGATAAGGGCAATCTCTGCAAGGGACCGGACACTATTTTTACATTTCCTCTTCTACTGCCACGCATTGCAACCATTTATAGAACAGTATCTTAATCCATATCTTGTTGACTTGGATACTGAATCCAACTGTTTCGAGAAGCTGTTCACGGTTGGGTCCGATCTCACAGATAAATGCAATTTACAAATACGCTATTAATGTTGTGGTGTGGTGGTTGGTTCCGCAGAGCTGGAAAGCATCAGAGACATTTTCCGTGGTAGCCTGCTTCATTTTGGCCATCGACCGGTTTCGGGCGTTCGCCTATTCTCAGGATGCGTTTTTCAGACAGTGTGGACAACACAGACTTGCACAGAGCAAATCTGTGTTGTCACACTGTGGAAAAACGCATCCTGAAGATGGGCGAAACGCCCGAAAACCGGTCCCGATGACCACAAAAAGAAGCAGGCTACCACGGAAAATGGTCTTGACGTATTATGCCCTAATAATTAGGAGTTTTATCCTTTCTGATTAACTAATCCATTTATTATTTTGTTAATAACATCTGGTTCAGTTTATGACAGTAGTCATGAGTTTTGTTTCTTTTATGTATTATGTATTATAAATATCATATCATTTTTGTACATTGTAAACCAAATTCCTTGCAAAAGGAATGTTATTCCTGTATGCAATAAATAAATAAATAAAAATAAATAATATTTGTGACGTAAATGCCAATTTAAATAAAATCGGAGGGAAGGGATTAGCTCAGTGGTAGCGCGCTGGACTAGCAACGCGGAGTTCACGGGTTCGAATCCAGCTGTGTTTCCCTTAGATTTTCTCTTCCTAGGAGCCCCTACAGCTCACTTCCCGGTGATGGACAGTGTTGTCTGTAACGGGAGAACACTGTCCGGAGGCCGGCAGTGCACTGAGAAGGCTCCGGGCACAAATGACCTCAGATGTTGAGACGCCTTAAATTTAAAAAAAAAAAAAAATTAAAAAAAATAAAATCGAATTCAGGAGATGCGAATTCAGATCAAGGTTTTGTTGTTTTAGCGTTTTTTACTCTAAAAAGGTTTTAATTGTTTCGAAATTATTATATTAACTAGTCATACACAACAGTATCACTTTTATTCTAAAATATTATTCAGGATATATTTTTCCCTGAATCTCTTAATAAATTAGGAAGTGCTGAGATCATGACTTACAACAATAAAGTAAAATCGCTCGTTCACAAATCCTCTAAAAATCTGCCTAAGATGTTGATAAGTGTATGAAATTGAAAATAAAAGTCGATGGAGCCGTTTTTGGAGGGAATTTCGGAAAAGCTGAAAATTACAATTTAATTATGGTAGGTAGTTCTAATTAAAGTATTTTGCCCGAATTTTTGTAGTTGGGTCTACGTAAATAGAATACCAAACTTGCACTTTCTGTGTTATCTGCGTTTTTGTGTTACACGTTCAATCCTTTCGCTAAAAAAACACTTCGATTCTTCCTTTCTCTTGTTACTGTAACAAGAAATACTGGATCGTATCCGATCTTAGAGTTTGAATCTTCAGCATAAATAAATTTTCGAAATCCCCAGATTATGAAAAAGTTGTTACCAGAGAATTCTCTCTCACTCAATTCTTCTTCCTATTTCCTATACGAAGTTTAAACGAATTCATTGGAGTTGATTTAAAGAAAGCCATAGAAACTGTGTAAAATAAGAGATACAATAAACATTTCCGGTTGACATATTTTGTCTCAAAACATGCTGGCACATCCGTTAATGATATCTACACAGGATATTAAGTTTGAACGACATATTATTTTTTCCTTTTTTTGATTTAATCTGTTAACACACACATACAGGACCATGTATTTGTGGTCCCCCTAATATGGAAAGAATAGGGCGGGATTAGCTCAAAAACTAGCATGGCCGAACTTGGAACGCGGAGTCCTGCGTTCAGGTTCAGACTTTATCATTCTAGGACCCTCTTCAGTTCACTGTCTAATAATGGGCTGTTGTCTGAATGAGGAAACACTGCCCGGAAACCAACAGTGCTCCGACATATGGAACCCAGAGAGGGTTTGAACAGCTAGGGACTTATCCCTCACCACACAAAAATCCGATGTGAAACACTCACACAACTTTCCCTTACTACAGTTTACAAAATTGTTATAGACCAAATCTTCTATAAAATCTTATAATTGATTAAATGTTTGCCTTAAGTTTTATATCAATGAAATATTCTAAACTTAATAAAATGACAATGAGATGTTTGTACGGCAATGGCCAGAGGAGATTTTAAAGAAAAAAAGAATTCTTTGGTGCTCTACGTTTCGGGTACCATTGGTGCCTTTCTTCAGGAGCTCTTTTTTTTTCTGGCCTTGGCTGCAGAGGCCATAGCTATCGGGTATAGTAGAGCAATCCAGTGTCAGAACCGAATTTATTCCGCTAAATCTCAAGAATCAGCCTTATATATATGTATTACTTCTTTACACAAATTGATAACTTGATTTATAACTCTGCGTGGTATATAAATTTATATGAAGCAATTTTAATTAAATCATACATATTAGTCACTTTCGAAACACTCAATATATGATGATTAGAAAGGAACCAAATCTGGGAATATTTAATATTCCTCGTAATAACTTAATCCTAAATTCTAATTAATCTGAACCTATATACATCTATTTACACAGCTTTCACACAAACACATTCATACTAATACCGGGGTGCCAATCCTGGCTCAGGTCCACCCCGTCCTGAAAACAAGTGGCTCCCAGTTATTAACAATATTTACATATATGCAAGGTGCAAGAAGATGGCCGCCATGGCCAGAAGTTGCCACCACTGGCCAGCGTTGAGCGATCCCCTGCACTTCAGTCGCTCACTACACTCATCCAATAAATAAACTTAAAAATAAACTAATCCATCTCGCATACACTCGAACATCCATTCTAATAAATACATCCATACAAATAAATACAGCCATTCTCAACTTAACATGCACTAATCTAATAAATATACTGGGGTGGAGTACTTAATATTCCTCGCACCCTTCAGGAGCTCTTTGGAACGTTGAGAACGTTCTCAACTTTCACTCCTTTCCTACCCTAAAGAGCTCCTAAAGAAGGGCACCAATGGTACCCAAAACGTAAAGCAACAAAGAATTTTTTTTTTTTTTTTAATAACTCCTCTGGCCATTGCCGTACAAACATCTCATTGTAATTTTAAGGCCTGACGATTTGAATATCATTTTAATTAAAATCACTTTTTTGAAGAAGGCATAACCTCTTCCCGCCTCCACCCCCAATACTAGTTTAAATGAATTTCTTGGAAAAAAAAAAAGTTTCAAAGAAAATTGGAAGTTTCCTGATTGAATCCGTCATCAGAAGTGTAACTTTAATGGCGTGCCTTTTCTTTATCTTTTTTTTAATATTTCGCTATTTTCTCGAAAGCACTTCAAATATTTTTTTTTAAACTTGGCAGGGTAATTAATACCTAGAGATATGACACTTTTATGTGAAATATTTTTAAAGGAAAATTGATTTTTGGGCTTAACTGGCGGAACGGCAGCCTTAACTTTTCCTCTATAATATACCACTTTATTTCTGTGGTACTAATTTTGAAAAAAATCTGTTGGCGAAAAAGTTTACCGAATATGTTTTTGTGTTTTTTTTTTTTTGGCATTTTCTACCTTCTTTTTTTTTAAATGCTTATTTATAAAAATTATCACTTTTTATCCGAAAATCCTTCCAGAAATACTGCTTTTAGGTGTATTTTGAAGACTGTGAAGTTGATCTTAATTCTAAACAGGTTTTGTTCTGGATTATTGGAGAGCTAACCTAATAGTTTACAATCATATCAAGATAGCTCCTTGCGTCTAAGTATTACATGCGGTTCCCCATTTATGTCTTAAATGAAGAGTAACTGAAGAGTTAGTAAAAATTCCAAGTTTACTGAATATTTGTCAATTAGAATTTTAATAAATTGCACTTTGAAGAAAGCTGTGTGTTTCCACTACAGATTTTTTTCACATACGCTAGATCTCAATTCATGCAATTCCAGTGAAATTTTGGGGAATTTAACACGAATAAATCAATAACAATCTTGTAACGGCAAGAGAGAGAGAGAGCCAAGCCCGACCGAGAGAAAACAGACTCTCTCTCGTACTCACTCACTTTAAGCAGGCTAGAGTGGGGAGAACCTGTATATAAGTCAGTAAGATATCTAGACATCGTGACATATCTCTACTCCCACCTTTTATTCTATAAAATCATTACAAGTCCAGTGCAGTTAGTGTAAACTTATAGCGGTATTTATAACAGTGACTCCAGATCTCGTCTAATTATTCAATCCCAGTTTCTCTCCTCATCAACTCCAATTATATTTATGATGATGTAACGGCAAGAGAGAAAACACACAAGCTCGACCGAGAGAAAACAAACTGTCTCTGGTACTCTCTCACTTAAGCAGGCTAGTATCGGTATATAAGCCAGTAACAGATCGGGCATCCATCAATCTATCACATTTAACTATATACATCGCAGCCTGTCATAACTCTACTCTAACCCTTTATTCTATAAAATCATTACAAGTCCAGTGCAGTTTGTGTAAACTTATAGTTATATTATAACAGTGTCTTCATATCTCGTCTAATTAATTAAACCCAATTTCTCTCCTCATCCACTCCATTATAATTTTGTAGCAGTAGAAGGAGAAGATAAAAATGAAAAAATTAAAACAATTTGTTAAGTTTTGTTCTTAATTATAAGTTTCATAGTAGTTTAGATGATCAAATTTAATCAGTAAAAATTAATATTTTCATGAGAATGTAAACAATAGGCAACTTTATTATTATACTACTTACGATATACAACAATTTGACTGTAATAATTGTAACAATATAATACAGGCTACTGAATAACTCCCCCACTATTTTTTTAATTTCAATAAGAGTAAGGGACTCCGGAAATTATTGCTACACATGAGTTGAAGGTGCCTGAGAATTAATTATACTTACATCACTTTAGTGGATTAGTTAATGACCTAATTTCTCTTATAATATCTCTCTTTTTAACTTCATTTTTTTTGTTATAGAAATATTTTTGGAACTTTTCAAAATGTTAAGATCGTAAGGATATTTGTAATTACCAGAAATATAAATGAAATCTGATTCTACATTAATTTGTAAACAAAATAAAAGTTTGAAACAGTAGCGGCCCGTGAGGTTTACAAGTGGGGATTGCTGCAAAGTAAAATGGAACATGTCTAAATTCAATTCAATTTAATTACAAATAAATTCACATGGATATTTTTTAAGATCTTTTCTGTTTATACAAAAACATGATTTCTCAAATAACTAATATATAAAAAAAACAAAAAAAAAAAAAATTTATTCAATATAAAATGCATTCTACGAGTTATAGCTTCAAAAAAATTTTTGAATAACTTTTTCATTAAAATTAGTTTTTTGGAATGAACCGACGTTTGTTTTTTATTTCAATTTTTTTTCGGGTAATGTCAATTGAGAAAATTTAATTTTTTTTTTTTTAAATATTAAACACTAACACCCATCTTGATGATAAACCTATAAAATAATATGTATTTTATTGTATATTTTTATTCTATAAAAAATAATATAATTGAATACAAAAAAAAAATGTTGACCCTTAAACGTTTAACGAACGTAATAAAAATATATCTTTTCCTTTTTTTGTAATATAACCTATGATAACGCACACAATTACAAATCAACGCTGCCCGGCTAGCAGCTACAGTAACACTACTAGTTGTGTCACATTATTAATGCAAACGAAACTTGTCGGAACTAACCGAATACAACTATTTGCGAATTGGGCAGCTTCCAACATCAATCAACGCTTGATGAAATAATTCTTTTTTTTTAAAAAACGGATTTATTAATGATATTTAAATAATAATTGCGTAAAGATGGTTATGTTATTCATATTTTTTATCATAAATTTAAAAATTAATTTTTGTAGTTATTTTCTGTGGCTGCTGCAGTGTCGCAGTGCTTATGCACTAGCCGCCACTGGTTTAGTTGGTAATTAATTCCAAAATATAACCCAATAAAACTGTTACATGAAATATAACAGGAACTCTTGTAGTAGAAGCTGCGCTTGCCAAAGAATCTCTTATTTTTACTGCTGTAACAGCAACTGCAGAATTCTAGATATTTTTATTTAATAGCTCTATCGATCAAATAGATCCAATCTTTTGCAGTACTTCCTCTGAGAAATGTGTACATTAATACAGGCGCTGAAAAAAAACTGGTATCGACGTTTTGTTTACAGGGTAGTCGGACAGTCAGCAATTTCGGTAAAGGAATTCAATGTAATAAAGTTTTGTTACCAAAACTGGGGAAAAAAAATCCTTCCTGGAAGGATATGTTCCGTATATCACATAAGAAGCGCTTTAGGTTAACACGTAACAGTATGCCTGTGGGTTTCTGCTATAAATAACAGAAGTTTTTTAGTTTTATTATACAGAATACATATACTAGTCTTAATCATCTTTCAATTAAACTAATTTAAGATTTGGATGAAATTTCCAAAATCAGTTAATAATAAAGAAAGATGTTTACATGGCAATGACCACAGGAGTTTTTAAAGAAAAAAGATTTTTTGTTGCTGTACGTTTCGAGAACCATTCATGCCCTTCTGCAGGAGTTCTGCAAAATTTATTGTATCCTGAAGAAGAGCACCAATTGTACCCAAAACGTAGAGCAACAAAGAGTTCTTTTTTCTTTAAAAAAACTCCTGAAATTAATAATATTAAATAAATAAATTATTAATTATTAATAAATTATTAAATAAATAAATTAATAATTTTTAATAATATTAAAAGTTGCAAAAATTCTTAAATTATAGGTTTGTTTTAATATTTTAAAATCAATTTAAAAAAGAAATTTAAAAAAAAAAGGTGGGAATAGATAAATGAATTAAAAAATAAAAAATAAATACGTTAGGTATAATGGATAAGGCGTTGCAGGCCATAAAAAAAAAATCGCGTCGGGGGCCAAATAAAGCACGTAGGCCGTGAGTTTCATACCTCTGATTTAGACAATTGAGAACACGGACATTATACAATGAATTTAACAAATATTAGTATAGGTTACCCCATAGGTATAGGTATAGGTTACCCCAGTTCACATTCAACCCGAATGATATTTCCTATTTGCATACGCTATCCTACGGTCAATTCCTAATAAACTGGGGGGTGTTATCGCAATAGTATCATCAATTGCAATTATTATAATTCCTACCACTCACTAATAAAAGAAAATTTAATACAGCGTATAATGCGTATGATGAAGGAGAGAAATGGTTTTTGGTTTGAATGAACAAACTAGATATGGGTGAACACTGTATAATGTAAAAACTGACACTGACTACCTGGACTTTACACTAAAATGGTAGAGTGGTGAAGGGTAAGTTAAATGACACGTTGTGACTGGCGTGTGAACCCTGTTGTATGTCTATCTCCCGTCTTTGTATTTATGCATTTTCTTCCACTCTAGTCCGAGAGAGTGGTCCTGTCATTTTTGTCTTTCTTTCTCTGCTATGGATCATCTCTTTGGATCTATTAAATAAGGTATATCTCTAAATTGGATAACTATTATTTCTAAGCTGATTGAAGAACGTCGCTGGCATGATGCTCTCTGCTATTACCACATTCAGCTAACTGACTATTAAAACCCATAATTGTGATTACAGCTCCCCACCACCAACAGCATCTATAAATTTGGTAAAAATTCCAAGTTTCTAAGAAAATTTTTTCAGTTAAAATTGTAACTGAAATAAGAGAAAGTCGTGTGAGTATTTCGCAGTAATTTTCTTTTTCGTACGCAATTTTGAATTAATAAATTGAAACTTACTAATTTTTTTTTTTAATAATAAATTATAACTGCAAAATCCTTTATTTCTTTAATGATTGGTCTAAAATTTTAATAAATAAATGTTATCTGTTAAAATAAGAATATTTTCAATTGGGCTTCAATTAAAAATAAGAGACAATACTGATATTTCTGGGAAAAATAAGCCCGATTGGCTTACTGATATGGTCTATTTAATATCTTTATATTTACTACTATAGTTGTATATTACGATGTTTGAAACACTTTCCCTGGGAAATGTGAATACTAATTATGTGCTCCATTACAGGAACCATTGTTATGCTCACTTTTATGTGAGAATATAATATAATACTTTCTGTGTGTGCGTGTGTTTGTATTGCCCTCCTTTTTACATCTTCTACTGCCGTTTTCTACTTTCTCTCCACCACTACAACAAACCACAACCACTACTTCCACCACTATCCTTTATTACTATTATTATTGAAATTCATAACAGTCCTATTGTTTTCTATTAACTTTAGATTTATTAAATTTTTGCTTAATCAGTTTTATTTTTATATTGTTAAAATTAGTTTTTATTATTTTAATTAGTCTTTGGTGGTTATTATTAATAAATATAATATTAATAGGTCTATTTTATTTTGTTCCTTACTAAACAATTAATGCAGTGTTGTCTGAGATACCACCTTCATACGTATACCCACCATTTTAAATCTACAATATTACCAACCGCATACCCGGCAATAAATATAGAAAAACTCTTTAGGTCCGAACACAGAGATGGAAATCAAGACTAAATTATGGAACTCTGTGGCCTACAGTGTGGAACAGTGTGGACGAAATGAGGCCTACACTAATTTTTATGCTTCTGAAATCTGGCCAATAACGCTGTGCAATTTGGAAAGGTTAAGAAGGGCGGTAAGAAGAATGGAGAGAAGTATGTTAAAGATAAGGAGAAAAGATAAAAAAAAGAGTAATAAATGGATAAGGGAGAGAACAGGCATAGAAGATATAGAAAGGGTAATAGCAAAGAAGAAATGGAAATGGGCCGGCCACTTACTAAGAATTGCGGACTAAAAAAGTGTTAGACTGTGGAGATCAATGGAAATGAAAAGGAAAAGAGGTCGGCCAAGAACCAAGTAGGACCGAGAAATGAAGGAGGTATGTGGAGGACTCGACTTGGAAAAGAGTGATTCTAGATCGGACTTAGTGGAAAAGGTTGCCTGCTGTTTATATTGAAGCCTAGTTGCCAAAATAATAGGATACTATGAATTAGAAATTATATTTTTTATTTTACATTTAATTTGATTTATCAAATTTTTTACTTTTTAATTTTTTCCTTAAAAGATTAATTTTATTTCATGAAAAAGAATGATTTATTTTGTTTTTTAATTGAATACAATTCAATCGCCCCGAGAGTGGCCACCGCCTAAGGCTGAGTTGAATATTAGTTATATCTGTGTAATCCTTAGGTATTTGTGTTATTAATCTGTATTACCTGATATTCAATAAAATGGCTTATTTATTTACTGTATACCCGGCACATTAAAATAAAGATTATAAAATAATAACAACATAACGATAGTAATAATAATACTTACCAAAAAAAAAAAGAAATAATAATAATAATAATTAAAATGGATTGAATCCCCCATCAGTATGTCAAACCAAGTATGTCAAATTCGTTTACCACCAAAGGCCAAATTATTATAATCAGACAGCCGGTCGCAAACTAGTAGGAGCTCGAAATAAAAAAGGAATCAGATTTTTACTTTCTCTTACTCCTGGTAAGGAAAAGTATTGCGATTGCCTCAAATCTTCTCGGTTCTCTCACTCACTGTAGCTTTTCTGTGTATTAATCCGTCCCATTATTGGTTAAATCTTGATTCATCAGTCCAGAGTATATTGCTCAAGAGTTGTATCATTTCTATTGAAACAATTCCGAGATGAACCGTTTTACGTCTTCTCAAAACTGATTCTTTAAGATGATGAACAACATACCCAGTCTTGTATGGATCGAAACCATTTTGTTTTAAAAATTTTTACCAACATTAGATTTATAAACAACCGTTTCTATATTGAAGATACTGCCTTGAAGAAGATTTTTGGATACAGTTCGGCATAAGACAAAACATTTGTTACGGTATCCTCATTAATTCGTCTTGGCCGCCGCCCTCCTTTCCTAATCAAGATTAGGTAAATGACGCAACTTCCTCTGAAGTCAGCGCTCGCTCTAGGGGCGGGCAACTCGGACATTTGTCCGGGGCGCGAAAATTTAGGAGCGCCATTTTGGCTGTGTGAGAAAAATACTGATGTGTTAAATAATCAAATTTCACATATCGATTTTTTCGTTCGCTAAAAATTTACAGTGCACAGGATATTTATTTTGTTTATGTCTAAAAGCTAAAAATATTTACACAATTTTTTTTTTTTTTGGCGTATCGACAACCTAGGCCATTAGCACCGAAGTCTTATTAAAGCTCGAGCTGGGATGGCGCCTTCCTTTCTTCTCGCCACGTCGATCGCCGCTTCTATTTGAAGCAGGATGGAGCCGGGGATTTAGCAAGACCGCCACCTACCCCTCACTTTAGCCATCGAATCCAGTCGGACGGAGGGAAGAGAGTTGACAATTATGCGCAACGCTATCCTTTTGCTATTTACACTATTATTGAAAAATTAACGCAGAATTTGTAAAGGACGATGCTTGAACTTGTTTGAACAAGCATATACTTCTCTGAACTGAATAGCATTAGCACGCGAGCAGAGCGCTCCATCAGCTGTGTTTAAACATGCACAGACATACTTAAAAAATGTATGTATATTCTTAGGGGCGGCAGTTTGTCTTTTTGTCCGGGGCAACATAACCGCTAGAGCGGACGCCGCCTGAAGTACGATCTAAAGGTGAAAAAAATTTTCCACGGCTTGTTTGCATTCTATCTAGTAACAACTTAGCATACTCAAGTTTACCCCGCATCACGTTTATTCCACACTTCAAGTATATACACTAACAGGTCTCGTTGATCTTCTTCATTTGAAAAAATCATTTTTCACAATCGCACAGAATTGGTTTTAAAACTAATATTAAAAAGAATTTAAAATAAAATCTGTTATCAATACAGATTTAAGGGTTAAAGGGTTATTTTGGACTAAACAATAACAACCAAAGTCAAATATTCAAAGAGAGCAAAGAAATGGTGTTGTTAAATCAAGGAAACTGATAAATTTTTAAATTCAATAGGTTGTGATTTGATTGCATTGATTTTAATTTCTTCTTTTTTTTTTTTAACATACTTTACAAATATTGCATAAAAACAATTTATTGAATATGTGGATGGGTCTGCAATGCTGGATTACATCTGGGATTTTTTCCGTCATAGCATGATTATTTTTATTACTTCAGACCGGTTTCGGATTTTCATCCATCGTCAGAAAGTAAATTTATCAAGTTCTTGTAGAGAGTAAAGTAAGTAAAAAGTAAAGTAATGCCTATTTTTTCAGGCGGGCTTAACGTCCAACTACCAAATTAGGTATCGTGGACGGGGGCGGAAGCACCAACTTTACTGTTAACATTTTTCATAACAATATAAAATTTAGCAGTTATACGCGAGACTCGAACTGGGGTCCTCCCACTTACAAGTCCATGCTCATAACCACTACACCAACACCCGCCCCTTGTAGAGAGTATTTCAACGTAATGTTTCTGTTACAAGCTTGCTGATTATCAATTTATCGATTTACGATTTTGCTCAAGAATGGCTTCAAAGATATTCTTGTAACAGTCTCTTTTTTTTTAAACTATTAAGTTTAATTCAAATATATTTGGGAAAAATTATATTTAAGTAAGTTCTACGAAGAAGCTGCTAGATTTTCTTTAAAATATTTTTCAGTACAAGATATGATATTACGATTTACATATCTTAAGATCCATTAAATGCTAATCAAAATTAGTTAATTGGTAGTATTATATTACTGAATAGCTTTCTTTTTCAGTTTGCGCTATGTTCACGAAAACGACCCAATCATTTTTTTTAAACTTAGAATATTAATATAGACATAGAATCACAAGGTTTTCTTCTTCTCTTAAGTTCCAGTTATTTAACTCTGTTTGCAGGTCAATTGCCTGTTACGCTGCTCAAGTTTGGGGGTTTGAACGGTATGAGATACTTGAAAAGCTGTTGCGTTTCTTTATTAAAAAGCTGTATTCTCTTCTGTCAGTTACCCCGAACTAAATGCTTTATGCGGAGACTGATGTTGATCTGCTTGTGGTTTTTACCTTAAGACTACACTTTAGGTACTGTCTTAGAGTTCTGGAGCTTCCTGCTTATAGATTGCCAAGGATTTTTGCTCAGGAAATAGTTAAAAGAAAAACATATTGGTTTGAACATTGGATTAACTTGGCCCGCGGACACTCTTGTCCTAACTTCGATTCCTCTGCTGACAACTTGAGTCTTTGGAAAAATCAGTTAGCAACCTTGTTAGATAAGATAAGTGCGTTGTGATAAGAATCTGCGTTGTGCATAAGTACGTCCTCGAGCTTTACTTACTATAAACAGTTAGATATGAGCTGTAAATTATTCTCTTTTGACCGCCAGTCCTCGTCATTGCATTTAAAAGAGATGAGGTGGTTATTTAAAATTAGGGGCGAATTATTATATTTAAATTGTACGCCTTGGGCGGATAAGGAGGAGATAAGAAAGAGATGTTCCTTATGTAACCTCAATACTAGGGAGGATATTGTACATTTTTTAGCAGTTTGCCCTATTCTTGCAGAATTTCGTTTACGTTACCTCGGTGTACGTTTACTAACTTTGCACTCTTTGCAAGCCCTTCTTAATGCTTGTAACTGTAAGGGGCTTATTAATTTTGCTCGATCTGCCTGGCAGTATCGGCACCAGCTTGTGCAGGAATTTAACTTTTGACTTGTGTTTTTTTTATTAAAATATATATATAATTTATAATTTTTGTTTTGGTTTGTTTTCCACGGGATACTCGTTTTTGTTTCTTCAATTTTTCACTTAATTTGTTCTATTAATATTTCTCAGTAACCTTTTCATCATTAATTTTAATATTGTATAGTAATGTAAAGTTTCAGAATAGTTTTTACTTTTTCAGTATTTTGTATTTATGTATTTTTTTACTTTATTTACAGTTTGAATTTTTTTTTTTCTCATGTATTACAGTAAACAAGAAAATCTCTTTTATTAAAGGAATAGTATTTTTGAAAAAATGTTTGTAACATCTTTCTCCGGCTGACGGATATAATTCCAAGCTGTAAATATTATGTATTAATCTTTCTGAATGAAAAATTTTTAAATAGAATATTATTATTATAGAATCATAATGCTTTTATTTGATACATTGTTCTGGAAAAAAAAAAATGATATTCTAAGTTTTAACTAACTACGAATGCTATTAGCTTGTCTTTAGAAGTATTTTTGCGGCAATTACCCAATTAGTATCGTTTAGACTTGGTAGAAGCGCTATCTAATAGCTTAAGACATCAAATTCCTGAGCCAATTACATGTTAAGCACCAAGAAGTATAGTAGTACGATATGTACATTTAAATAAAGCTCAACTAAGTATTAAGTAAAAGTTCCAAGGTTGAAGAACTCTATCCATTTATAATGGTATTAATTGCACTAAGAGAAAGTGGTGTTGGTATTTCTATACAGATTTTTCATTATTTTGTTAATAGCCTACAATTTGGAGTGGCCAACACTATTACAGATCGCTAATTCTTAATTAAACATATAAGTTACTATCTGTAAAACCAAATCATGTATGTTCAAAGATAGTATATGAATATGTTAAAGACCATATACTATATGTTAAAAGTCAGACAAATTGTGCAACAGTTATTTCAAATTCTTCAATATGTTTCTCAACCCACGATTTCATTTGCCATTTAGATACCAATGATTCAGACATAGAACCTACTCCTAGACACAAATAGGTTGTTTTTTTATGAATGAAAGGGTAATAAGTTTCATAATTACTGCATTAATTTTTTTCTTTTACTTTCTCTTACTACTGTGGTGAAGGGAAGTATTGCGGCCGTGTCAAATTGTTTGAAATTTTAGCAAAAAAAAAAGGTTGTTTTTGGAAATTCGTCTTCCTTTTTGTGTATGATCAGGATAATTCAAAGTATGATCACAGCAACACAAAACTACATATTTTGTTTAAGTGCCAACTAGCGGACTTTCAGTCCTCTAACAGGTCCAATGGAAATGCCGATTGACAAAAAAGCTAACCTGCTTACCTGCAATGATTCCTGGTATGTATACTGTAAAATGTATGATTGCTCGATGAACGGCAAAACGTGACAGACCTAAACATATCGTACGTTTATGTCCTTCCTCCGCAAGAAGGACTGCTTTGACCAGCATTTTCAAAAGAAATGACGATTTTTTTCAGTTAATAAAAGTTAAGCAAAAAGTAAAAGTAACGATTAAATAAAAAATTTACTTACGATGTCTACACCCACACTGGAAAGCCACATTAACTAAATTTCTACTGTTTTCAATTTTTTATTCTCAAAAAAAAAATTAAAGAGTTTTTGTGATTAAAGTATTGTAAATAATATCAAGAGACAATTTACCGTGATAGCCTGCTTCTTTTTGTTTGTCATCGACCGGTTTCGGGCGTTCGCCCTTAATCAGGATGTTTTTGTTAAACAGTGTAATAACATAGACTTGCACAAAGCAAATACAGTTGATAGACTGGATTTTAAAAAAGTCTTTGTTATGATGGAACTAGGTTAAGAGGGGTGTTGCTATTTGAATGAGAAAACACATATTCGGTCCCTTAGTGATGTAATTCCCTTCTTTTAAATGGAAACATCAATGAATGGGGATGTATAACTTAAACTATGTTTTTTGAAGGAGATTTTTACTTTGATAATTATTTATCCATACCATGTTATTATTTCTATTTATTAAATTAATAATACAGCGAAATAACGCGAATGTGTCAGCCGTGCGCCACTATGGAATAGTTGCTGATAAGGAAAGGATAGAATTCGAGCTGAATGATCGTAAGATGGTATAGATACATAACTATGTTGAGCAAGTAATCTATTTATAAGCAAGTTTATTTTATGATTATGCATTTCATCTTTCACACACATTCACATACACCATCAATTTACGCACGTATACTTAAATATGGGTTCTTTTTTACGAGGCCTAAATATAATGAATCTAAACGAGCTCAAATACAGATATTTACAGATGTATCACTGAAAACATTATACCATGTATGTTTTCTAATCTTAATGTAACGTACAATCTCCCACATGAACATTTTATTTTCTTGATCTGCATGCATCATTCACATATATTTACAAACTTAAAGGCTGTTTTGTTTCGTATAACCACCACAACAATAATTGTAAATAACATTTACATTATTTATAAACCTAAATATATCAAAGCTAGAGAAGGTAATCGAACTTAGTGTTTTTTTGTTTTTTTTATAGAAAAAATGAGCCCCATTTTTGTTTTGTGGTTGAGTGTATAGTAAAGTCGCATCTCCGTTGATGGATTTTGTTCGAAACCTTCGTGTGAGATACGGTGTTAGGTAGTACCTTGACAAAATACCAAGTTTTGCTGCGATTTTTTTGTTCAAACACGCAGATACAAACCGTTCGCTAAAACCGTTTTTGTCTTGCTCAGGGAATATGTATTTTTTTTTTTTTTGTTGTTGCTAAAAACAGGCATTTCCGGTGAAAACTCAATTTCACAAATTTAACACGACCTTATTAGAGGATTAAGAGAAAGTAAAAAGGTGCGCACGCAATTTTTATTTATAAAAACATTACTAATAATATTTTTACAGCGTAATTTTCTTCTAGCAAGGCTATTGAGTGAATGTACTCTTTAAGACTACACAGGCAGTGACATCATAGTGCCCTGTATAAGCTACCTTTTACTTATTTTCACGTTCAGTCTGTAGACATCATATTACGAGTAATCATATACTTCTTTTTCGACTTTATTATCCATTTTTTATGGTTTTTCTTAAGTTGAACAAATTCTTTGTTCTATAATGAATATAATTCTGAACGTCCACCATAATTCCCATACTAGTTTAGTCCTTAGCAAATCGTACAAAGTCATCAATTATTCCGATTTCTTTTTAATATCTTATGTATCTAATTCAATAACTAAAATTTTAAGCCAATCAAACCACTTCCGCTCATATCTCAATACAATTCGTTCTGGAGAAGCTGCAATCTCTAGCTTTCCTCTAGGGTGCTATTTCAGTAAAATTTATATTCTTACTATCCGTATGATATTAGGATACATTAAAGACATCGGTAGAATTAGAAGTTTAAGGATTTTCTCAAAAACGGCTTTAATGATTTTATGTAAACTTGGTATATCAACTACACATACGGACGGCTACAATGTTTATTTATTTATTTATTATATTTTTATCAACAAACGGCGTAAGCCTTATGGTTGAAGTCATTACATGTGATACATACAGTGATACATAAAATAATAATAGTAAAATAATACATGCTCATTTAACAATTTAATCTTCAAGTAATGCAAAAATGTTTTTTGAAAAGTCCAGATGCCATTTGAAAACCCACATCACCAGGAATATACTCATTCCATGACCTGCATATTCTACAAATGACGTCAGCGTTGAACAGCGCAGTAGTCTTAACGGCAGGGACCACGAAATGCGAAGTACTGCGCAAGCAGCGAGGTGGTACATGAAAAGGAATGGCAGCAAGTAGCTCCATGCAATCAATTTCGCCATTCAAGAGCTTCTTCAAGAATAAAAGACCAGCATTTCGTCTTCTAGACTCTAAAGAGCATAAATGAGTAGCACCGCTGGGTAACCTTTTCTTAAAAGTCCTGATGAAACGGTTTTGTATAGCTTCCAGTCTGACTATATCCTTCTTGGTGTAAGGACACCAAATCAATGACGCGTACTCAAGAAGGCTTCTAACGTATGCATTGTACACAGTTAGCACCGCTTTGGGATCTCTAAGATCACGAGTGTGCCTTAATACAAAACCCAGTGCTCTCGATGCTTTCCTACAAACATATTCCAACTGTTTTGTGAAAGAGAGGTCATGACTCAGAGTAACTCCTAAATCCTTCACGTTACGAGTCCTCTCCAATGGTTTGCCATCAATGAGGTACTGATATGATATAAAAGTCTTTTTGCGATAAAAAGAAATGACTTGGCATTTTTTAACATTTAGCTCCATGCCAAAAAATGCCAAGTCATTTCTTTTTCTCGCAAGAAGACTTTTATATATATTTGAAACATACCTCCGGAAAAGTTTATTTAAGGACTCTTCTGAGGGAAAGGTGGGGTTATGGTTCCCTCTTAGTGCTATTTCAGTTTATTACACACTTCTATCATCTAAATAATATTTTAATTAGAATTAAATATTTTGTCGAAATCGCGAGTGTGACGTTAAATAAAAAAAGTTGACGTTTAATACGCTTTACTAAGAGTAGTTTTCAGTTTTCTACTATTTTCTCTAAAAACGGCTCCATCGATTTTCTTTAAACTTAGTATATCAACTATACATACAAAGAGCTACAACTTTTATTTGAAACATTTCTCTGGGAATATTCATTTAAGGGCACTTTTGGGGTTATGGGGTGGGGTTATGGTTTCCTCTAAAGTGTTTTTTTTTAGTTCAACAATGTGCTATACAATTCTGTCAACTAAATAATATTAATTACAATTATATATGTTGTCAAAATTCTCAGTTTGAAGAAAATCGGTTGAGCGGAAGTGCGACTTTACTGAATAGGTTTTTCAGTTTTTTTTTTTTTTGATTTTCCTCCATAAAAATGCCGACGGTTTTAAACACTAATAAGAATGTAAGTGTGTGCAGAAAAGTTGGCCATTTCGCGGTAAGAAAATTAGTGTGAGTGTTTTCACACCAGATTTTTTTTTTTTTTTTTTTTTTTACAGACGTTACTTTTACAATAAATGTTAATAAAAGAAAAAAATGTGTTATATAAGTCAAAGGCTAAATTGTGTATACAACAAAAAAACTTTTGGCTATTTGGCCAAATTAGAGCAGAGCATACAACAATGGAAACTTGAAATGTCGTAATATATATATATAGTGTACCAGTTTAAAGAAATAAAAAAGACTGGGTGTGTACTTTGGATATAGCCAAGTCTTGTTTTGACTCGTGTGTAGGAGGAAGTAATATATTTAGTAGGTTGTACCAATATAATTAGGTTGGTGAATGTTATTTTAGATACAGTGTACTGTTTAATTTACATATTATAACTGACATGTGCTTAAGTTTATTCACGATTTTCTACTGTCAGAAGTACTGTTTGTTTGTTGCGAAATCATTAAATTTAATCATTATGTAATAAATTTATTTTTACTTTTTTAATTAAAATATTATTATCGTGCGCATCACTTATGAAAGATGAAGACGTGTCTTTATATTAATTTTTGTTGGTTAAAATTTCTTTATATACGATAAAGTTTGTGCAAAAATGGTTCCGAAAAATCTTTCACATTAATGAGTATTTGGCCAGTAATAAACATTCCTGTGGCTCCTCAGCCTCCTTATTCACCCGACTTGAGTCCATGTGACTTTTTTTTGTTCCCCAAATTGAAAAATCACCTCAAGGGACGTCATTTTGGAACATTGGAGAATATTCAAACAGCCGTAACCGACCAACTGAAGTCTATTTCAGTATCCGAGTTCCAGCACTGCTATGACGAATGGAAGAATCGTCTTCAGCGTTGTGTGGCTTCCCAAGGTAGTTACTTTGAAGGGGACAATGTTGAATTGTAATTTTATTTGAATAAAAAAAAGATAAAAAATCAGTCTCATTACTTAATTTACACACCTCATATGTATATACTCGTATATTATAAACTGCACACTCAGTTTTTTGTGTTTTAAAATTAGAGAGCAGTTTTCTGTAAAGTGAGAGATTTTTTCTGTGAAGATGATAGAGCTAACTAAATTCTAAAATTATGTAGTTTGCTGCTGCTATAAACCGACGTTTCGTCATAGATTAGAGCAGGTGTTCCCAACCTTGTGATAAAAAAACGAAAAAAATTACAAGCATAGTTCGATAGTTATTCAGATAGATAAAATATTTGTTGTGGTGGTTGATTCCGCAGACCTGGAAAGCATCAGACACATTTTCCGTGGTAGCTTGGCTTCATTTTGTGGTCATCGACCGGTTTCGGGCGTTCGCCCATCTTCAGGATGCGTTTTTCAGTGTGACAACACAGACTTGCACAGAGCAAACTTAGTTTTTTACACACTCCACACACAGTGTGTAAACTAAGTTTGCTCTGTGCAAGTCTGTGTTGTCACACTGTCTGAAAAACGCATCCTGAAGATGGGCGAACGCCCAACCGGTCGATGCCACAAAATGAAGCAGGAGGCTACCACGGAAAATGTCTCTGATGATAAAAAAAGTTTAATAAGTATATATAATACCGTATTAAATCCTTTTACTGCCCAAGTAGACATTACTAAAATTGTTGAATCCATAGAGCGGATCTTCTTCAAAAAGAAGCATCGAAAATTGAAGTAGAGATTTTGAATTTTCAAAATGACATCATATTAAAATCTCACAGTATGGGTAAAAAAATTTTGGAATCTAGTTGACAAAAAAAAATAAAAAACAATTTGTTTTGGTTCCACATATTTGTACGAGTAATATAATCAAAAATCAGATCAAAACTTATTAATGGCCAATCTTGATGTTCGTTTACGACTGGGAATATCATCATCTTACACTCCCAACTGTGAGAAATTAGCAAATGAAATGCAATGTCAAAGATTGCACTAATTGAAACTTTGTTTTATTTTTTTTTTTTTGTAACCTTTGACTCCTTCCTTTCAGATTTCTTTTTTTGTTTGAGGTTGCCCTTAACTGCTATATCAGAGAAGGCCATAATTGTTGTGGTTGGTTCCGCAGAGCTGGAAAGCATCAAGAGACATTTTACGTGATAGCCTGCTTCTTTTTGTGTTCATCGGGCGGTGTTGGGCGTTCGCCCATCATCAGGATGTTTTTGTCACAGTGTCTTGTCAAACATAGACTTGCACAGAGCAAATACAGTTGATACACTCATATTTTACAGTTGTTATGATACAGTTGATACTTTATACAGTAATTTAAGAAAATATGAAGATGAGTTTTTCAATTGCGTGACAATATATCAACTGTATTTGTTCTGAGCAAGTCTATGTTATTACACTGTTTGACAAAAACATCCTGATGATGGGCGAACTCCCGAAACCGGTCGATGACTACAAAAAGAAGCAGGCTAGCAGGAAAATGTCTCTGAGACTAGGACATCACAGTTCTTTTGGCATTTGAAGGTTCTGCCACACGAGAGGCCAACTAAGATGGTAGGTTCTGTCATTCTCATAATGGATGTTGAACAGTTATTAATAATCCCTTGTATTTGATGGCCGTCATTCAAGAAAAGGGAATGGGAGGAAGAGACAGATTTGGTTCCATCGTTTCGTTGCGGATCGCACTTTATACAGTGATTTACAAAAATACGAAGTCAAGTTTTTCTATTGCTTGAGAACGTCAGTGAAATGCAGTTGTTGGACATATACAAGGGTGACTTAGAAAAGAAGAGATACTGTTTTTCTCTGCTCTACAGTCAAGTTCTCTCCTCCAAAAATTTCCACCACCTCTTCCCACCATTTCTACTTCAATTCACGATTTACAGTAATCATCAGTCGATAAGTCCCATATTGCAGGTGTATTTTGTATTTCGACAATAAATTTGTCTATGTCAAAACTAACTGTGTTGAACAACATGCAATATGGGAGTCGGGGCACTTTATCAGTGACTATCTGAATGTGAGACATTCGTGCTCATATAATGTTTTCTGGTTGTAAGCTTCTGGCAGCACTGTAAGACCTGCAGCGATGCCAGTAAAAGTGCGACTTAGCAGACTGGCTGGCAGCGCTGCCAGCGACACCACCTTTGAAGTTACCAATGGTTTCTGTATTTTTATTTTTGGCAGCGCTGCCAACAGAGCTGCAGTGGCTTCCTTGTCTGATATGGCTTGTCTTTGATTAACACTTTAATCAAACTCTTATCTTTAAGATATATCTTGTATGTTTTTATAAAAATCTATTTTTTTTATTTATTTTCTGTTTAATATTTTCCTTTCTTAATTTATTTTATATATTTTTATTACCATTTTGTTATGAATCCTATTTGATTTAAATTTAAATTTTACTATTTGTTTACTTTTTCCATTGAAAGTTTACACTTTATTTTATTTGATTTTATCTGTTTTTATTATGATGTTTTATATTTTATTTGTAACTTTATGGTTTTTTCCTTTTGATAATTTTTATGTTTGTTTATAAATGCCTATACATGTGTATGATTTATTTATAATAAATGTATATATTACTTAATTTTAAAAAAAAAAAAAATCCGGCTTGCGCCTGCCACTATAATAAGGTTGGGAACCCTTGGATTAGAGAATAATTTATTAATGACTCGCGCTTTTTGTTGGAAGAGAACGTATTACAATTGTGTCAAATTTTCAAAAAGAGGAGTGTTATGGAACATACGTAAACCTGGTGATAGTTGAAGGAACTAAGCTTAACAAAAAATTCTAGCTCTTATAATAATTAAAGTATCTAAGTGATGATGAACCATGTGGATGATTCATGCCAGAATTTTTTATTAAGATAATCTTCCCTATTTTAAGTCAAAGTGAAAGACAATCCATTGGATTTTTGATTTCATTTAGCGTATTTTTATAAAGCGCCATGGTCATTTCAAGTTAAAGATTTCATTGTAAGCTGAATGTAATTAATCAGGAACTTAAAAAATAACAATTTAACCAATTTAATCACATCTGATACTGGCGATGTAGAGTTGGGTTTCTAAACCTTCCAACTGTCAAAGGATTTATTGTAGCATTTACTCAATTTCAGAGCACTGTTCTCCATATTTGTAAATTAACAAATTATTTATCCTAACTCGTGGACCAAGTTTGTGAAGGAACTTTATTGGGGAGTTGTTAATGACTTCGAAAGTTGATACACCCGGGGGGGGGGGATTATTTACATTAATATGCGAACGATAAAATATATAATATAATAAAAAAAAAAACATGAAAAATATTGAAGAAAGTTACCAAATTTAAAATATCAAAAGTAGCAGATTAAAATAGAAAAACTTTCTCCCAATCATTTATTATTCTTTACAAACATGTTCCGGTTCAAAACAATCCAGAACCGGTTGATATTTAAATATTATTAACGATTGTAATTTCTAGGATTGTTCTTTACATCTGGACATTGTCACTTATCCCGAAACAATCCTTTTCACCTACGTCCTGGTCCCAAACACGGATCCTGAGTTCGCCTCAAGTGTCCTTCAGACCCACATCTTACAGATGGCTGACGAAATAGCGAAGTATATCCCTAAAAAAGCAAGAATATTAATTTCGTCGTGCCATCCTACCTCCTATCTTCTTGGACTGTACTTAGACAACATTTAACCTGGGACTAAGACACTAGTGTAATGTTTGTTGTGGTGGTTGGTTCCGCAGAGCTGGAAAGCATCAGAGACATTTTCCGTGGTAGCCTGCTTCATTTTGTGGTCATCGACCGGTTTCGGGCGTTCGCCCATCTTCAGGATGCGTTTTTCAGACAGTGTGACAACACAGACTCACACAGAGCAACTTAGATTCACACTAACTGAGACGTATTTTTAAAATACTAAACTCTTAAACTAGGTAAAGGGATGTGGCCAGATGGGTGGGAAAACACGTGTTTGGGTTGTTAAAGTGCAAATTCTTTTCTTACAGTGGACACAACACGTGGGGGTCTAATCTTTAAACTCTGTTGTTGGAGGGAGACTTACTTTACAATTAACTAACCAAAATATAAAGAATATAAGAAATAAATGAAATGAAATAAATGAGAAAAGATAAATGAGATAATTAAAAAGATAAATGAGATAAATGAGATAAATGAAAAAAAAGAAATAAATGAAATAAATATATTTTCTAACTGAATTTAAATAGCTTTATAATATCACAGCGATTAAGTTTAAATCAATTATTAATTAATCTAGATTAAATGCTAAACTCTTATGTTTTAACTTATAACTGGCACTGATTTGAAGAGGGCGATTCCTGAAGTGTTCTGGCTTTGGAAGCAGAATTACGACTTAGTTGATTGAAGGCTGAGTTTAGACTGTGTACTCTTTTCTCTTTGAAAGCTAATGTTAGACTCTCTTCTTTGGAATTGCTCTCTCTCTCGCGGGGGAATTCTCTTATACAAAAGAGTTACCCTAACGGGATTTTGTGCCTTTGTTTAATGATCCGAATTTACAGTACCTGACAGTAAAATACACTCTTTTTGAAGTTAAATTCACAGTCTAATATATTAACAAAATTAGGTAAATTATTTTTAAAAACTATTATTTTTCATTTCGTTCTTCCACTACACTAGACTGTGTAATAGGTGGGTTGACAGAATTTTCTAGGAATTTTTTAAAGATAGTTGAAGATAGCCTTCCACTCACCTCATAAAATAGAATAAAATCCTCAGCTTTGCTAGAGTGAAAAGGGCTGAGAGTTCATGCAAAAAATTCACTTCATCTTTAAGAAAATATATTTACAGAAAAAGAAAAGAATTAGGATATTAGGATTAGGAAATTAGGGTACTGATAGATAATTAAGATAAGGAATAGAAATGATTTTTTAAATGCACAACTTACATACAACTTTACTAGGCAAGAGCAAGTAGTGGTGAGTCTCCCCCACTCCAACAAACATAGTTACTCATACTGGGGCAAGCGATGTTATAAAAGACAAGACCTCAATTCTTGAAGTACGAACTTGTCACCAAACTACTAAACAGACGTTGCACACGTTCCCTGAACAACCATTATGGCTAATTTACAACCATAATTTGTAGGGTTTGAGATTCATTCCAATTTCTATCGTATACAATCCTTCCAATCCAGTGTCCTTCGTCGAATCACAGACGCTCCAATTTATGTTTCTAATATTATCCTGCATACCGACCTTAATATTTCTTTTGTATCCCAACTAGTCAAATGCCGTTACCAAAAATTGCATGATTCTACCACTGCCCATCCTAATCCCCTCGATCAGAGGCGGTCCGCACCTATTATCCCTGACAACCTTCCAAGACGGCTGAAACGTCGTTGGCCTCGCGAAAATCTTAACGGCCAGTAAAAGTCAAACTAGTGTTTGGTAGTATCTCCACTGGGAGATATCTCCTTACACTTCCCTCCGCCAAGTACCCTCTACAGTCACTGTTAACGTATTTACTTATTTTTGTATAAGTAGACAGTTGTTAATTTCTATCAACAATAAAAAATAAAAAAAATTCTATTCTTCAACAAATTAATAATCATTGATATTTTAATCGAAGCAAGAGTATTCAAAATTCATTTTCTTTATTAATACAAATATATTTGAATATTATATAAAAATTTTGTATAAATAAGAACCTCAGACAATAATGTCGGAATTGTTTGTCGGAATGATTTTTAAGTTTTTGAAAAACTTCTCGCCTATTCTGATTAAATGAAGTTAACAATGTTATAATAAACTGTTTTTGAAAGGTAAGTGGTAATGGTTTGGAGTTAAATGAAGCATTATCATAGCATTACTTTGGAAAGGCGTGGAATTATATACTACAACTTATTCTTGACAATGCACTTACAGGAGATCTCTAGAAACGTGAATTGAAAAAGTATTGAATCAAATTTATTTATTTTAAATTCGTGTTCTATAACTTTTTCGTCCTAGGATGATCTATTTCTATAACAAAGATACATCGAATAAATGATTGGCAAGGATGGGCGGTAACATTCCTATGATTGTATTGCTTAGTGTTTTTTTTTTGTCTTTAGTTATAATGTGCTTGAAACCTTATTAATATAAAAATCTTGGTTTGAAGCAGTTAAAATTTATTAATCATTTATTTCAACAACCTTCGCTAACAAGTAATATACCTAGAAGTTAGTAACTGATAAACGTCGTCCTAAAAAAATGTCCTCGCCGACCTAATATATACAATTTTTTTACTCTTTCTTTTAATAAAACCACAGACAATAAATACTCCAAGAAAAATCTAATAGAGGAAATTAACTTTCGTGATCAATTTACCAGTGTAAAGAGCGGAAAAACTCCGTTAAATGGGAGCTTTTTATTTTTATTTTTCCATGAATCGTCATAATAAAAACTTTCCTTAATTTTAATATTACAGTGAATCTTTATTAAATTTTTAAATAAAATCATTTTCCCATAAATAATATCATTTTCCTCAAAAATAATTTTCCCATATTCACTGATTATTCATTATTAATTTTCGATCTATAATATTAACATTTTTAATGAATTCTATTAATTGGGAAAGTTTTATATACTTTCCGAGTCATTGTTAGTCAACCATAAGGATCGCAAAATTATTAATTTATCAAATATAAAAACATTTAGATATAGTTTGTAAATTGTATAAATCAGAGTTGACTGTATTATTATTACATTATTATTACTTCCTGGTGAATGGGTCCTTGAACTATCAGCTGGTAAAAGTAAAAAAGTATTTTTATAATATATCTACTCTAAAGATATTTCACAATATCTATGTACCACAGAATGTACCGCACCCCATTAGCAATAATATAGAAAGAATTTTAAATTGAGTACTTGAATCAATGTACGAGTTCTAAATATTTTTGGTTTTTATTGACTTATTAAATTGTATTTCAATATTAATTCAAAACACAAACTTGGAACTTTTACTAATAGTTTAATTGCCTTTCTCATTGCTTATAAATTTAGGAAACTAGGTTTTTACGATATAAAAGCCACCTGAATCTGAATCATTGTAGGTGGCCAAAAAGGCTGCGCATCTTTCGAGTTCAAACTATATTAAAATGGCAGTTTATAGGTAAAGCTCTTTAATATCAAACAGCCCCTAAAATTCACTAAAATAAATTTCTCATCTTGAAAATTGTTTCAAATTAATGTGATATTGTTAAGTAGGTAAATGCAGTAAAAGTATTTTAAAGTTAAAAAATAAATATGCTGTGAAACACTTTATGGTAATAAATTAATAAATAAAAATAGGGAAGGGATTAGCTAAGTGGTTAGCGCATTGGACTCCCACGCGGAGATCCCGGGTTTGAGTCCAGTGCTACCTTAGATTTTTTTTTTCCTAGGAGCCTCTCCAGCTCATTTTCGTGATGGACAGGGTTGTCTGTAGCGATCGAACACTGTTCGGAGGCGGCAGTGCACTGAGAAGGCTGCGGGCGCTAATGACCATAGATGCTGACGAGCCTTAAATAAATAAATAAAATTATGGCGCAACAACTCGTAAAAGGCCAAGGCTTGCCAGATGGCGAATTTGTTTTGGGGGAACGTTTGATAAGCACACCGCGGTCCCATCGCAGTTTAGTTCTGACGTTCGCTACTTAGGTGCGCTTCCAACTTTTTCTCACGTTGCTGGGTCAACATTGACTTTGCCCTCACGGAAATCGAACCCTGAAATTCTCGCACCAAAGGCGCTAGCCACTAAACCAACGCGTGAGAAACAGGTGTTTGTTTAAATCTAGCAATCTCTTACTTTTTCAAAGTTTATCTGGCGACTCGCTAAAGTTCTCAGATGGCCGTACTTATATTCTGTTTCTCCAAACCATTGATAGGTCCTAGAGACAGCCTCTAAAGGGGAAACTTGACTTCCAAGTAGAAGCTTATTCGCGTACACATTGCAAAGTGAGCGTGACAGTGTGGGGTAATGCATAGTTCAGTACGCCAGGAAGCATTATGGGGGCGCTCCGTGTGCATAGCTTCCCACTTTTTCTCACGATGCTAAGGTCAACACTGACTTTGCCCTCCTGGAAATCGCACCCTGAAATTCTCGCACTAAAGGATTGCAGTCAATGCAATTATAAAATTAGAAAGAAGCACTTTAAAAATTAAAAACTTGGAAATTTTTTTCTTTGCTCTAACAAAAATATAGAGATAGTTGGGGATTTATGTAACCACCTAAAACGGTTATAGCTAAAGTAATTACTGTCTCAGGTGACAGCGGCAATAACGTTGATCATTTCCAAATAATATTGGTAATATACCGTCAGAACCCCATTAAAATCAATATTTCTGCAAACATGTTGGATACATTTATATCTGTGCAATTAGCATTCCCAGTTTAAACAAAATCACTGTAACCTAAAATTCCTCCCCTTCCCTCCCTTCCCCCCAAAACATAAAACCTATTCATTAATGTCGCACTTCCAGATAACCAATTTTCTTCATATTTGGATTTCTAGTCATACATTTAAATGTACCTTCATATTATAATATAAGTGATACAACCATATAATTGTATTCAATGCTGTACCCACTTGAGCGTACCCCCAACGGTAATGTAACGACCAATGCAAGTGTGAAAATAGAAGATATAAAAATATACTAAGACGGTAGTAATAATGTTATTTGTAAATGATAAGGTAAGAGAAGAAACAATTATTGACAGATAGATAAAGATGAACTCACTTCGAAGATGATGTAAGCGTAAGCAGATGCGTGGGCGCTCGGCTGCGGGTGAAGTGACGTAAAGGGGCTGGTGTAAATGAGGCGTGTGTGAGTTGTTTAGGTGTGAATGTTGTATGTGTGAGTGATGAGGGAGTGCAGTAAGATGTCAAAGGATGACGTTGAAGAAGGTCTTGAAGCCGGAAAGGCGATGACATTAGATGAGTGTTCTTCTTGAAAATCAAGTTAATTCTCTCAGTAAGAGAAATATGCTTACAGCGGATGACGCTGGGAGAGTAAATACACTCGCGAAGACGAAACAAAATAGGCGAAAAGAGCACTTGATGCACATAAAAACTGAACGGAGAATAAACACACAGAGCTGTGTACTTCACAGTAATCAGAAGAGCAATGAATAATAAGGAACAGAAAAAAAAGCGAAGTATGCAAAAACAACAAGTATGGAAAATGAGCGCGATCAGTTAGATGAAAAGGCGGGAAATAAAGGTTAGAATAGCGCGTTAAGTTACAGTCAAAAGCCGGGATACAGTGTTAATCCCAAAAAGAGACCGTGACCGAACAAATGCTACTCCATCAGAACTTTCAAACAAACAAAATTATTTTTGGAAAAATGCTTCAAATTAAAGTTGATAGACACATTTATGTGTTTACATAATATACGATGTTTATAGAAAATCGTTGTAACCGTTTTTGAGAAAATTACGAAAAACTGAAAAACATTCAATAAAATCGTTTTTCCAGTTGATGGCCTTTCATGAAATCCTTATCCTTGCCATGGTTGATATCTAGACGCAATATTAAGTTTGAGATTCCTGCATTTTTTATTTTTGAGTCATTTTATTCTCACACACATACACCTCTTCGCTAAAAGCATTTTTTCATATTTAGTGAAAATGAAAACATCTACTTCTGAGGAAAACTTAATTTCAAAAAATTCGATACGATCACAATAAAAAAGGAAAATTCTTGGAGCTGTTTAAGAGAAAATCTCAACAAACCAGGGGAAGCCAATTTAGTAAAGCTGCACTTTTCATTAGACGTTAAATAAACTTTGTAACTTCCCCCAGAACCTAACAAAAACCAGTTTTTTGTAAAAAAGTGTTTCAAATGGAAGTGATATGCATTTATGTATCTAGATAGTATACAAAGTTTGAAGAAAATAATTGAAATCATTTGAAGTTAATCGTGATATACTGGGAACACTATTCAGAAAAGGCACACACACTTCTGATATCCTGGTAATATCTAAAAGGAATACACCCAATTTCAAGCGTCCAGCAGTGTTTCTTTGTTATTTTCTTTAAACACTTTCACACCTACATGCTCACATACACATACACGCACACATAAGAGCACATGCACAAGAGTGAATAAGAAAGAGTATGGAGAGAGAAGCACCAGACAGACCATTTGCTAAAAACACTTTTTCCGTTTTTAGCAATCTGTTATACTTTCATTTCTGGTTATTACTTTTTTCAAAAAAAATTAGCCCGATTAATCGATTGGTCCGATTGAATTTTTGTATCATTCTTCAGGCTTTGGTATCATTTTAATATGTGTTCCTATAACTGATATTCTGCACAAAATGTTTGTCAGTGGACAATCTTCTTGGCTCGACAATGTTGTCTTTAATTTTGCCATTATAAGTCTAACAACAATTTAAGTGAGCTACCCGAAATGGAAGATATTACGTAAATTAGGTTAGAAAATAACAAAATGGATGCTTTTTAGCATATCGTCTTCCATTTTAGTAGATGTAGATTGTTGTAGGGGATTATCGCACTGCGACCTGAAAGATCTATTGTGCCACCCCCGAAGCCTTCTCCAAGCAGCGTTCTTTAACTACAGACAGCACTGCCTATCGCCGGACAGTGAGTTGTAGAGGTCCCTAGGTAGAAAAAATCTAAGGGCAGCATGCTGGATTCGAACCCGGGTCCTCCGCGTTGCTAGTTCAGCGTGCAACCACTGAGCTAATCCTTTCATTCTTCCTTGGCTTTCGCCAATTAATTAGGGACGGAAACTCTATTTTGTGTACTGTGTTTGTCCTTGTCTGTAAAGTGTAGAGTGTATGTACTTTAAATGTATTGTGTACTGTTCTGATGAAGTGCATGGAGTATCGAGCTGTGGCTACTCCCCAAGTAACTGCATGCAACAGATACCCCTTGCGGGTATTCCATTTTAGTAAGAAAGAATCCTGTGCAATTTCTATTAACGTTCTGTGAGTGTTTCACACCAGTTTTTTTTCCCTAAAAAGAAAGCGGTGACCTCTGATATAGTCAGTCACCAATATCTTTGTTCAAATAATAATTTAGTTTTTTTTTTTTTGTCAAAACAACGTAGTTAAATCCTGATGTAATATAGGTAGGCTTAGTGGCTAACTATATTCGCTTATT
This sequence comes from Triatoma infestans, assembly GCA_011037195.1. Lineage (NCBI taxonomy): Eukaryota > Metazoa > Arthropoda > Insecta > Hemiptera > Reduviidae > Triatoma > Triatoma infestans. The sequence goes on along the minus strand of JAAEAF010005396.1, from coordinate 12,115 downwards.
CCTTCAATACAAAGTCTACATACAAGATTGTAAAGTTCATTCGTTCCATAACTCACATCTTATATAACATTATTATAAAAGTTTATAACGTCCAACAAAATATAAAGATATAAAAAAATCTTTATTTTAAAATATTTAGTTACTTATTTAGAACGCAGTTTTCAAAATAGTTAACTTCCTTGTATTAATTCTTATGCATTCTAAAGTTTGTAGTTTGTTATCTTTTGAATTAGTTCATATTCATTTGCTTTTTATTGCAATTAAATGTCACCATTGTATTTGTTCATGGATTCTTTGTTATGATTCCCTTGTCCATCACCTCCCCACTTTTTAAATAACAGTTAAGTCGTCATATGTGTAGTCTCTTTATATATATATATGCCTAGACTATGTGGGCGTTTTGATATTCCGTACATGGATCGTGTGAAGTTCACTAACCTCTGCATACGAATGACTTCTCTAGCAATGTAGTGCGAGAAGACTTCTCCCCCAGGCGTGGTCTCTCTGTTGTCTGTTTTACTGGTAGGACATACCAATCTTCATTTTATAAAGCACAAAGCATCTATATATCTTTAAGTCGACCAAGTATTAAAAGAAAATTCTATTAATTGAAACAAAGTGATTATTGTTTCAAATTCATTCTCTATTGTGATCTTTCTTTAAATGTCTTTTGAAATAAAATACTTTTCTATAACTTTTACATTTCCTTTGTTAAAGATTTTCCTTTGTTAAAGTCGCCCAGTTCAGCTGTATTCAGTAATCTATATTTAATGTATGGTTGATCTTAGCAGTTATTCATTCTAATTACTTTCTCTTACTCCTAGTAAGATAGTAGTAAGGTGTCTGGGTGTATGTATGTGACCATCATAGCCCAAAAACGATAAATCGTAGAAAGTTAAAACTTGATATTCCATGCAGGTATCATCATGGGATCTGACATTACGTATCTGTCAAAATTCCTCAACCGGAAGTACTACTTTACTAGTTTTTTTTTTTTACTTTTTTGCGATTTTCTCAAAAATGGCTCCGATGATTTTTTTTCAAACTTGGTATATCCACTACACAAACAAAGAGCTATAACTTATATTTCAAATATTTCTCCATAAAAATTCATTTAAGAGTACTTTGGGGGGGAGAGGTAGGATTATGGTTTCCTCTAAAGTGTTATTTCAGTTTATTATACAATTCTGTCAACTAAATAATGTTAATTAGGATTAAATTTATTGTTGAAATTCCGACTTTGAAAAAAATCGGATGACCGAAAGTGTGTTAAAACTTTACCACCTTTAGTAAATGATTTTTTTTTTTCCACTTTTTCGCGATTTTCTCAAAAATGGCTCTGACGATTTTCTTAAAACTTCCTATATAAAGTACACTTACAAAGATCTATAACGTTTATTTAAAACATTTCTCTGGGAAAATTCATTTAAGGGCACTACTAGGGGAGGAGTGGGGTTATGTTTTTTTCTCTCTTAAAGTGCTATCATAGTTGATTATACAATTCTATTCATCCAAACATAATTAATTAGAAATAAATATTTGGCCCAAAATTTCGAGTTTCAAGGAAATTAGTAAATCGGAAGTGCGGTTTTACTGAACAGTTTTTTTTTTTCAGTTTTCGACGAATTTCATTAAATTTGCTACTCTGAACAATAGAATTTGTCAATTATAATTTTGAAAACTGTGTGAGTGTTTCACACCAAATTCTTTTTTTTTTTATCTGTATTCATGACAACCTCAAATTTGATTAATACTAAGAATACCTTTTTCATTTATTTGAAAGAATAATAAAAGTAGAAAAATAATGATTTATAGTTTCAGTTAATAAAAGATATTAATGCTGTAGGGGTAGTGAACCCCCACCACTCATCCACTCGAGCGGAGAGAAACAGCCCCTCTCTTTGCGAGAGGGGCTGTTTCTCTCCGCTAGAGTGGATGAGTGGTGGGGGAGATGTTGGTTGTTGATGATGAAAGATAAACACCTTAAGATTTGGTTTAAGATATATAATTGATATATATGTATATGACTGACTGCCAAGGACTTTACACTAATTGAACTGAACTGAACTGACAGACTGACGTGGCTAGGAAGATATGAACGGAGCGATGTTAAACTGATGTGTAAATCAACAGAATTCTATCTGAATGATCTCCCACTGCCTATCTCTCATATATATATATATACTGGCCGAGCCTCTCCTCTCTTTGCGAGAGGGGCTGTTTCTCTCCGCTAGAGTGGATGAGTGATGGGGGTTCACTACCCCTACAATGCTGTCCAAAGATATTAAGGCAATTTTTTTTTTATTGGCAATACGTAAAAATTTTTGAGACCGCCTAACCAAAACTGAAGTAGTTTATTAGATTGTAGATCGTTGTAGGGGATTATTGCAGTGTGACCTGAAAGATCTATTGTGCCCTAGGCCGGCCTCCAAGCAGTGTTCTCTAGTTGCAGACAACACTGCCCATCACCGGACAGTGAGTTGTTGGGGCTCCTAGGAAAAGAAAATCTACGGGTAGCATGCTGGATTCGAACCCGGGACCTCTGCGTTGCGAGTTCAGCGCGCTACCACTAAGCTAATCCCTTTCTTCTCCCTTGGCTTTCGCCAATTAACTAGAGACGGAGATCCTAGTGTGTGTACTGTGTTTGTCCTTGTTTGTCGGAGTGTATGTAGTTTAAGGGTATTGTGTACTGAGAATTTGTGTTCTCAGTTATTGTGTTCTGACGAAGTGCGTGGAATGCTGAGCTGTGGTAACCCGTGGGGTCGCTACTCCCCAAGTAACTGCATACAATAGATACCCCTTTCGGGCAAAGTATTTTTATTAAGTAGCCCATTAAGTAAACCATCCTGAGATCTGCATATCTGATGGTTTTGGTTGAAATTGTTAACCGGTATATCATCAAAATAGTTTTTCAAGTTTCACAACTTTTATTTTAAAAGGAAACAACTTTTATTTTTAAAAGGTTAGAATCAACTTTCTTTAAACTTTGGCGTGTGCCCATCTACAGAAAGGATCTTTACAATGAATTTGTGATACTAAACACGCCAGTATTTTACAAAAATTGCAAGATTGATGGAAATCGGATAACAGGAAGCGAAGTAGTTGTCAATAGTAGTAGCAAAGTAGTAGTCATTAGTCCCCATATTGAATGTAGTTTTCAGTGATTGTTAAAATATATGGAAACAAATTCAGAATTTTTTTTTAAACTATTTCCTGGGAAAATGAAATGTATGATGAAGAAAATTTATCAATTAGAAATTAGGTGAAAGTATTGTGAGCGATTAATTTATTTCTTTTTTTTTTTAATTTTTTTTAAACTTATAATACACGCCTTCAACCATCAGAAATTCCACTTTGATGGAGGATATTTGACTGAAAATTAATACGAGAACAAGGGGCGGGTGTTGGTGTATTGGTTATGAGCATGGACTTGTAAGTGGGAGGACCCCAGTTCGAGTCCAGCGTATAACTAAATTTTATATTTGTTTAAAAATGTTAATAGTAAAAGTAGTGCTTCCGCCCCCGTCCACGACACCTAATTTGGTAGTTGGACGTTAAGCCCGCCTGAAAAAATAGGCATTACTTTACTTTTTCTTTTTTTTAATACGAGAACAATTATTTATCTATATATGGTTGTAATTAGATAAATTAATGAGAACTGTACTTTCTCTCCCACAATTAGATTACATTCTAGGCTGAACTAAATTCTCCCCACAATATCAGCTTCTATTAACAAAATTAAAAACTATTCGAATTTTCATATTAAACAAGTTCATAATTGGACAATAATTATTTTTTACCGCTACAATTTTTAATAAAAGTGATTTATGATTAAATAGGTTCATAAAAAAAAGCAAAAAAAGCAGCTGCAATTATTTATCAATTTATTTGCATTTTGTTAACCTAAACCATGCAATTATCTTTCCAAAATGGCATTTAAATTTTTTTTTTTTTTTTAAGGTCATTGGAAGGTCATGTAGGTTGACTTTACATTTTTTTACTTCCCCTGTTATGGTAAGGAAGTATTGTTATCGTAATTTAGGAGGTTTTGTTAGATATAATCCCTTGACAATGTTTGTCAAAACTTTCACTGAATTACAAACGACCTTTTTTTTTTACTTTTTTTTACTTACTCCCTCTATTAAGAGGAAGTATTGTAATCATGTCAAATTTTCGATATTGAGTTTTCACCGGAAATATCCGTTTTGAGGTCCCTTGAGTCCAAAAAAGTGGTTTTTAGCAAATGGTCTGTGTGTGTGTATCTATCTGTATGTATTTGAACAGTATAGTTCAAAAACGAAAAACCGTAGAAAGTTGGAACTTGATATTCTGTTTAGGTATCACCATGGGATCTGACAGTACGTTATCTATCAAAATTCTTCAACAGGAAGTGCCACTTTACTAGTTGTTTTTTATTACGTTTTTGCGATTTTCTCAAAAATGTCTCCAATGACTTTCTTTAAACTTCGTGTATCAACTACACATACAAAGAGCTACAACTTTTATTTGAAACGTTTCTCCAGGAAAAATTCATTTAAGGGCACTTCTTGGTGAGGAGTAGGGTTAGGTTTTCATCTTAACTGCTATTTAAGTTTATTAGACAATTCTATTATCCAAATAAACTTAATTAGAAATAAATAGATGGCCAAAAATCCGAGTTTCAAGAAAATTAGTAAACCGAACCTGTTCTACTGAACAGTTTTATTCAGTTTTCGGCGGATTTCATTAAATTTGGTACACAAACTATAAAATTTGTTAATTCTCAAGAACTGGAGTAAGAGAAAGTTGTATGAGTGTTTCACACCAGAAGTGTTTACTTTTTCTTACTGCTGTTAATTTCAGAAATTTCGAAATTGAATTTTCAGAAGAATCCAATCTTTTCAATAATAAACACTTCCATGAATTATTGTAAAGCAAACTGATAAGAAGTATAGGTACAACGGTATGTAATAATATACTCGGCAGTACCAAACACAGTGATCTCCCATCAAGGCGAAGCAAGCTTAACGCTACTATTCCCCCAAAACCCTTCCCGAAGAAATCAATTTTTTTTTTTTAAATCCAATAAAAGTAATAGGTACTCATGGATATTGGTAGTAGATGAAATTTAAAGAAAATCATTATTACATCCGTTTTTAAAAAAGACGTGACACACTTCTGGTTGATGGATTTTGTCCGAAACTTTAGCCAGAGCAGGGATATTATATAAACGGAAAAACCAAAATTAAGCTTCTTCGATTTTTTGTTTTGTTTTTGAGATAAATTGTTAACACACAAACTCACACACACACACACACACACACACACACACACACACGCACGCACACAAACTCACACGCGCACACACATACACACAAACACTTAAATACACAAAAACCACTCGCTAAAAATATTCTTTTTCGTACTGAATTTCGAAAACTTTACAAGATCTTATGAAATTATTGCTAAATTGTTTCTAATAGATAAATTTTGTACAATCTATGGATGCACTAGCTTAGAATAGAATAGAATGACACAGGGGGGGACTCAAACCCAGCCACTGCAGCATACCCATTGAGGCTTATTGTGCCAACCCCTTAATATCTAGTAGAGGGGAATCCTCCTCTCCTTCATGAGGTCCAGGACCTTCCTCACCCGTCCTTCTTGAAGTACGATTTCCTCCGATCTCAACGTGCCTAAGATCTCGTACCTCATTCTGCCGATTGCGACGCAATCAAACAACAGGTGAGAGAGGCCGTCTCCTCCTCCTCCTCCTAACACGGTGTACACAAGGGCTCCGAATCAAATTATCCCACCTTGTGCAGATGTTTTTTGAACCTGCCGTGCCCTGTAAACAGGCCCACCAAAGATGCCCTCGCCATACTTTTAGCTATCTCCAGAGCAGGTTCCGGCTCACAGAAAGGGGTGTTCGCTCCATTCCTGGCCAGTTGGTCGGCTAGTTCATTACGTTTTTTTATCCCCTTGTGTCCCGGGCACCCATACCAGCCGCACTTTATTGTGCCGGGAATGGATGCACTAAGTGTATTAACTTATTTTACTCAGTGGGAAGTCTATGTTATCACACTGTTTACTAAGACATCCTGATGATAGACGAACGCCTGAACGCCCGGTTGATGACCACAAAATGAAGCAAGGCTATCATGGAAAATATCAATCCAGTTCTGCGAACCTAACCACAGATACTATAATTATCTTAATTTTGATTTTTAAGGTTAGTGAATCAATCAGGAAAAACAATGAAGGCTCATTCATCTTTACTTTATAGAAGAGTTAAGCATTTTGAATTGTAAAATTAATTGCAATTATGAGGAAGAGACATATAATGTTTATTATTCTGTTAGTAATGGTTATAATATAACACTATTAATAACTGTTAGGTAATATTTTCTTTATTTATTAAATAATTATTTCTGACATGTTATTTTTTTTAGGAAAGATGAAGAACAATTAACAATACACGTTTTCTTTTTAGAAAACTTTAAGAATAGAAAAGATAAATCTAGATAAGATTATAGAGACATATTTTTTACTCATGTAACGTAATAATATAATTGAAAAATACAGCTTCGTTTGTGATCAGAAAGTTACATTTATTTTCTGTTTAGAATCCATTCTGAGAAATAATATATTTTCAACATTCAATTTAAATTGAAAAGATCCGTTATTTTGACACTGTTGTATAAGGATAAACAAAACAAATCAATTAATCAAATTAATGAAAAAAAAAATAAATATAATCTGCCTGGTTTTGTGTGAATGCTATTTACCTTTATCTGTGTCACTAAATTTCAAGATTTCCGAGCGGATGATCAACAAAAATAATCCTGAATACTCTAGGATAAAAAAAAGGTTAATTTTTTTCGCATCTAACGTTCAGAGATTGATCCGTTGGAATCTAAAGAAGAAACAATAGTCTTCAGCTAGGACGTCCTGAATGAAATACTCGCCCCCTTGGAGAGAGAGTTTTTAATCTATGGGTTCACAAATATTTGGTTTTTGGTATTTCTATAACCATGATATTAAAAAAATGACAATTTCAAAAATTCCAATGTTCCAGTATGTCTTTTCCAAAGTTTCATCTTCCTTAGATTCGTCTAAGGTATTCGCGAATTAGTTCCCTCAAGAAGTGCGTATTCGTGTTACTTTCAGATCCCGCGTATTCGTGCTTATTTAATGAAGAACCATTTTGAACAACTAATGTGAATATTTTTTAATTTTGTTTTTAATTTAAGGCGCATCAACATCTAGGGTATTGGGGCCCTGAACCTTTTCAATGCACTGACGGCCTTCGGACAGTGTTCTCAAAGTTACAGACAACAATGTCCATCACCAAGCAGTGAGCTGTAAAGGCTCCTAGGAAGAAAAAAATCTGCAGTGAAACAATCACACAACTTTCTCTTACTCCAGTTTACAAAATTATAATTGAAAAATTTTATAGTTAGCGTACCAAATTTAATGAAATTCGTCGAAAACTGAAAAACTGTTCAATAAAAGCGCACTTCCGGTTTACTAAGTTTCCTGAAACGCGGAATTTTGTCCATCTATTTATTTCTAATTAATTTTGTTTGGATAGTAGAATTGTATAATCAACTATGAAAGCTGTTGTGGTTGGTTCCGCAGTGCTGGAAAGCATCAGAGACATTTTCCGTGATAGCCTGCTTCTTTTTGAGGTCATCGACCAGTTTCGGGCGTTTGCCCATCTTCAGGATGTGTTTGTCAAACAATGTGGATAACACAGACTTACACACTCTAAGTGTGTAAATTGAATTTGCTTTGTGCAAGTCTGTGCTATCACACAGTTTGACAAACGCATCCTGAAGATGGGCGAACGCCTGAAAACGGTCGATGACCTAAAAAACAAGCAGGCTATCACGGAAAGTCTCTCTGAATCTATGAAAGCACTTTGGAGAAAAACATAACCCTCACTCCTCCTCCAAAATCCCCCTTAAATGACATTATCAGGAGAAATGTTTCAAATAAAAATGTAGCTTTTTATATGTATAGTACACTTTCCTACTTTAAAGAAAATCATTGGAGCCGTTTTCGAGGAAATATCAGAAAATTGAAAAACATATTTCAGTAAAAACGCACATCCGGTCATCCGTTTTTCTTCAAACTCGGAATTTCAACAACATATTTAATTCTAATTAATATTATTTAGATGACAAAATTGTATAGTAAACTGAAATAGCACTTTAGAGGACAACCTAATTCCACCCCTCTCCCAAAACTGCTCTTAAATGAATTTTTCCGGAGAAATGCTTCAAATAAAAGTTGTAGCTCTTTGTATGTGTGTGTACTTGATATAACAAAGTTTCAAGAAAATCTTCGGAGCCAATTTTTGAGAAAATTGGAAAAAAGTATAAAAACCAAATAGTGAAGTGGTACTTCCGGTTGAGGAATTTTGACAGTTGACCCACTGTCGGATCCCATAGTGATATCTAAACGGAATATCAAGTTTGAACTTTCTATGATTTTTCGTTTTTGAGCTTTACTGTTCATATAAACACAGACCATTTTCTAAAAAGTCACTTTTTTGGACTCAGGAGACCTCAAAACGGATATATCTCCGGTGAAAACTTGATATCGAAAATTTGACACGATTACAATACTTCCTCTTACTAGGAGTAAGAGAAAGTAAAAAAATCGAAGGACAATACTGAACTCGAACGCAGCAACTCCGCATGAGAGTCCAATGCGCTACCTCTGAGCTAATCCCTTCTCTAAATGTGAATATGTTTTTGACTATAAATTCAAAATCAGTGTGGAATAATAGCTACCAGAAGGCAGAACATTTCTCCGTGACTGTTCAATAGTCGATTTTTCTCGTTCAATAGTCATTTTTCATGGGACAAAAAAAAATCTACTTTGAGAATTTGTTTAAAAAAAATCTGGTGTGAAACACTCACACAACTTTCTCTTACTCCAGTACTCAAAATTATAATTGACAAATTTTATAGTTAGTGTACCAAATTTAATGAAATTCGTCGAAAAGTGAAAACACTGTCCAGTAAAACTGTCCGGTTTACTAATTTCCTTGAAACTCGGAATTTGGGTCATATATTAATTTCTAGTTATTTCAATTTGGATGACAGAATTGTATAATCAACTGTGATTGCATTTTAAAGAAAAACATAACCCCCCCTCCACCAAAAGTCCCCTTAAATGAATTTATCAGGGGAAAAGTTTCAAATAAAAGTTGTAGCTCTTTATATGTATAGTTAACAACGCTGGTTTAAAGAAAATCGTTGGAGCCATTTTCGAGAAAATACCAGAAAACTGAAAATTATATTTCATTAAAAACGCACTTCCGGTTATCTATTTTTTTTCAAACTCGGAATTTCAACAACATATTTAATTCTAATTAACATTATTTAGATGACAGAATTGTCTAGTAAACTGAAATAGCAGTTAAGATGAAAACCTAACCCCTCCCCTCCCCAGAAGTGCCCTTAAATGAATTTTCCTGGAGAAATGTTTCAAATAAAAGTTATAGCTCTTTGTATGTGTAGTTGATATAGCACGTTTAAAGAAAATCTTCGGAGCCATTTTTGAGAAAATTGCAAAAACGTAAAAAAAACAACTAGTAAAGTGGTACTTCCGGTTGAGGAATATTGACACATAACGCACCGTCAGATCCCATGGTGGTACCTAAACGTAATATCAAGTTTGAACTTTCTACGATTTTTCGTTTTTGAGCTATGCTGTTCACATACATTACCCCCCCCACACACACACACAACACACACAGTACCGGACCCTTCGCTAAAAACCACTTTGTTTTTGACTCAGGGAATACAAAACGATATTTCCCCCGGTGAAAACCTGCGATATTCGAAAATTTGACACGATGACAATACTTCCTCTTACTAGGAGTAAGAGAAAGTAAAAAATATGTGATTCAATATGAAATAAAAATGTTGGTTTCAAAATCTCTTATTTCCGCGGTTTATAAAAAATAATTGATCATTCACATATTTGGAATTTTTGAAAAAATTAAGTAGGATAACTTTTGAAAATTGTTTTCCAATGTGGCGTACTTTCCAAGAAAAGTAATTGGTGCTCTGTACTTCTTAAAATAATTGTCACTCTGTATTTGAAAATCAAAACTATTAAATGTTTGGTAAAAATTCTAAATTAGAAGAAAATTGGTCAAATAGGAAAATTGTAATAATTGTATAAAATGAAAACCGTGTAATTTTAGGAAATTAGATAGATAATGTGGTTTTCGTAGTATATATCACATTCGAGGTTGACTGCCTTCTAAATGTATAATTAGGAAATAAATAAAAAATTAAAGGTGTCCTATTTTTGTTAAGGTGTTTTGTGGGTAAGGTATTGTATTGTTCATGTGAGGAGGATGGGACGAGAGTTATATAGGAAGGTCATCATTTTCCATTGTTGACAACCAAGGAAGGAGGACAAGATATTGCCCTGCGAATAACTTTCTTCCCACTTAACATGCCATACCCTTGGCTTTTCTCAACGGTCTAATACATTCTCACGGAAAATAAAAAAAGAATATAACATTATAATTTTAAATTTTTTAGGACAGATAGTTCAATAATGTTCACTTTATTTTGTAAATTCTGTTTTGGACTTCTATCTAGTAAAAGATTTAGATTCTTTTTGAAAATGAATGAAAATACGCGTTGGATTCTTATGCGGAAGTCCCAAGTTTTGAGTCCAGTAGTGCTGCCCTTAGATTTCAGAATATAGTAGGAGTTTCAGGGGTTTAAAATTAATAACTAAATGCATATTATTACTGCACTATAATTAATATATGTACACTTATGATTCTAAGGACTTGACTTATGAGATTAAGAGACAGGGAGAGAAACTCAATGAGAGACTGAGATATAGGCAAGTGGCTGATATGAAGAATAGAATAGAAAATCTTTATTTACAATTTGCATATAACAAAAATAAATAGTAAAGTAATAATAAATACAGTCCTTTAGAATATATACAATAAAGAAAACACTTGGTCTTTCAATCGTCAGTGGTAGTGGCTGTTATGTAGACTGGATATTTGTGGTTGGCTGATCGCACGGAAGATGTCTTCGCTCTTGAACCAAGTGATAGAATGGGACTATCTATCTAGTAGAAAATTTCGGTTCTTTTTGAAAATGAATGAAAATACGCTGTAATGTTATGTATAATTGGGGGGGTATAAAAAAAAGAAATTCAAAATAGTAAATAATTATAATTCTTAATTTAACTCTTCTCTAAAGGGATCTCGTGAGGTCTGTGTTAATCTGGATTGATTAAAGGATAAAAAATACTTAGAAAATAACCATATAAAAGAAATATATATAATTACACAATTTAGACTACAAATAAAATCTTATTCCTTAACTAATAATAAAATAATACTTAAGCAGTAACTATATTAATTTGTACAACTTACAATATTTAAGGGTTTTTTAGCTGAAGGTTGGGCCTTAACTCTCGTATAACAAACACCACGACACTCTTTTATAAATTACCACTGAGCATGATTTTCTTCACCACAACAATTCTGATCCTCTCCTAATTGAGGTTCTCTATATATATGATCCCTCCTCCATTAAAGGGAGAAAGAAAGGGAAATTCCCTTTTCTTGTAGTACAGGTATTTTACCTTTCTAACTGTTCCTATTGTTTCTCCCAACCTTCGTAAAAACCCAGCCTTGGACTTACACTATGTAAATAACCAGTATTACATAGATATTAACTAATATATTTCTCTTAATTCTAAAATAATTTATATTTTTTCACAAAGGTCTACACATTACAACGCGTTGGATTCTTATGCGGCATTCCCAGGTTTGAGTCCAGTAGTGCTGCCCTTAGATTTCAGAATGTAGTGGGAGTTTCCGGTTTCAGTGAGAGTTCCTTTAATTTAGACCGTTGTGGTAAGGGAAGTAGAACGGTGCTTCATCCCCCTTGCGGATACAGGGAACTAATTTGACTTGTGATATGCCATCACAACTGTTCGATGATAAGTTTTTGAACGTTGATGTATAACGAGAACACATACCCCGGAGACTGCCGAGTGTACTAATAAGCTTTGAGAAAATTCTGAAGAACTAGAAACCTATTCCGTAAAGTCGCATTACCGGTTAAACAATTTT
>JAAEAF010005395.1:0-62696 GCA_011037195.1 Triatoma infestans | reverse complement strand
ACAATTTCTATCTATCTAAATAATATTAATTACAATTAAATATGTTGCCAATATTTAGAGTTTCAAGAAAACGTGTCAATCGGAGGTGAGTATTTACTGAACAGTTTTTTGGGATTTTCTCCATAAAAACACTGACGAATTTCATTAAATTTGATAAATTAATTGCAAATATAAAAATCACTTTTATCCGAGAAATTCATTGGTGAAAATATCTGGGGAAACCCACATTATAATGCAACTCCTCCCAAATTGAGGAAATTGCGGAATACTGAAAAATGAATTTAGTAAATTGATACTTTTGGATGTGGAATTTTGATAAGTAACTTCCTGTCGGATCCCATGGGGATACCCAAAAGGAATGTCAAGTTTGAACTTCCTGCGATTTTTCATTTTTGGGCTATGTACCATAAATACACACACATAAAAGTCTAAGCGATGCACCCAATAGATACATTTTTCTAATTTCTTCTGATAATTTTACCAGCCATAGATTCCAAAAAACGGGACAGGATCTTCTATTTTATAAAGTAGGACTATGTGGGTTTTAAATATTGCTATTCTTTTTATCGAATAGTGTTTTCTGCATCGCCCACTTATTTAAGAACTTCCAAATGATTTCATATTTTTCAATGGCATAATGCCAATAACTAAATAGATGAAAGAGATCAGAACTATAAAGTGGGCGCATAACTTTGTAGTTTATTTTGAATTTTTATATGAATCATATTTATGTTCACAAACTGGTATAAATTTTAAATTTCTTTAGAATTAAATAGGTTTAGAAAAACTATATCTAGATTTAACAAAGGCTGTTGAGAAGAAGCTTGACACCGTTTGATGTTGATGATCCTTTTTGGAAAAATCTGTGGGCAAATTCTTTGAACTTTCTGTTATTTTTCGTTTTTGAGTTGTGTAAAATAAATACGCACATTCACATACACTGTTTAAGCGATGCAACCAGGAGATAAATTAAAAACTCCTCTGAGGTGGAAGCTACTAAGATAGTTGTGGCGATTTATAGAGAAATAAAAACTTCGAGGTTACGAAGATTTTACGAAACCTTAATCTCTCTTAGGTCCTTCCCGTCAGAATCTAAGAGAGTTTCATTTATTATTAGTGTTAACATAATTTATTATTAATTAGCTGGAATTGAATTTATTCAGTACTTATTTCTTTTTTTTTTAATATATATAATTGAATACAATTATTTAACTGATTGTGCTGGCCCTGTACAAATGTAATACACAAATATTTTTGTTTCTAGCAACACAAGATACAAGACTGAACACGTTTTTAGATCTTTGATTAACATATTAAGTATTGGGGGATTAACATATTAACGTATTAAGTATTCGCTAACGATGAAGGAACTGACGTCGGTACTCCAAGAAATGAAAAACAAAAAATCGGCCGGTTGGGATTCACTTAATGGAGAACTCTTTAAATACGGTTCCAAACAGTTAACAAAGCGTCTGCTACACTTATTTAGCCTATGTTGGGCGTCTGTAAAAATACCTGACGATTGGAAAGTAGCAGTGGTCTTACCCATTTTTAAAAAAGGGAACTGTTCGAGCAGACTGTACGAATTATCGTGGAATTAACATTCAATGTGCTGCTTACAAAATACGAGTATATGCCAGTATACTGGTGAAAAGGCTGAGACCTATCGCAGAATGCATACTAGGGAAGAACAGAATGGCTTCCGAAAAGGCCGCTCCTGTATTCATGCTGTTTTTTCATTAAAGCAACTCATAGAAAAACGATGGGAGTTCACTTTAGAGACTCACAAACTCTTCATAGATTACGAAAAGGCGTTCGAAAATGTGAACATGAATAAACTATGGGAGTTAATGTACGACACTCGTACAAAAAAGGGATACCGCCTCACCTTGTGAAAGTGATTAGAAGTTTTTATGGCCAAACCACTTTTGTGGTAGGCAATTATAAGCAAATGACGCCTATTCCGACAAACAAGGGAGTACGACAAGGTTGCCCTTTGTCACCAACACTCTTTAACCTGTGTGTAGACGACTTTATACAAAATTGGCAAGCAAACCTGCAACATGACTTCATCTGTAATGATCAAGTCATAAATACGATGCTATTTGCGGACGACCAAGTATTGATTTCGGACAGTGGGGATCGCTTACAAAAAACCGCGCATCAGCTGCAGACACTGGTAGAGCATGTAATTTAAGCATTTCCTTCACCAAAACGAAGGTAATGGCTTTCTGTGGCACCTATCCCGTACGATCAAAAACAGTCATAAATGTGGTGGTCGAGCAAGTATATACATTTAACTAACTAGGTTGCAGTGTATCCTACATTAGGGATGTTACCGACACCCAGGAAAAGCTTCGTCTCTTTCAAACCATGTGCGAAACTATAAGGCGCTCCTTAGGTAAAATCGCGACCAAGGAAACTCAGTTGAAGTTTTATAAAGTAATAGCCCTTCCAAGCATTTTATATGGATCAGAAACTTGGACCCTTACCTTCTTTGGCGAAGGACTGAGAGTGCGGAGATGCGATTCGTTAGATCGGTCGCGGGTTACTCTCTGTTGGACCACCGCAGGAACGAAGAAATAAGGAAAGAATTGTAGGTGGTGGCCCTCATTGAAGAGGTGAACAATCGTCGGAAGCAATGGTATGCACTCCTGGGAAGGATGGACTCGAGCCGGGTACCTCTAAAAATGAGGCAGTACTGTCCTCGTGGACGGAGAAGTGGGGGTCGTCCTCGCATTAGATGGAGCATTCTAAGCTCCATTGATTTTTGTTTTACAATTTATTTATTTAATTTATTTATTTATTATTTTTTTGTTATTCTGTTGAAATGGTGATATGTTTGGCTGTTGTAAATGTAGAAAGTAATAGTAATTTAGTTATTAATTGTTATCCGTACTTTGTCAACAAAGATTTGTCTACTTTGAGCAACCTATTATATTTAAAATACCCTTAAGTTATAACATAAGACAACTTTTGACGATTTTGAAACGGAACAGGCCTAATCCTTGAAGATGATGATGATGATGATGATTAACATATTATAACAAAGAATTAAGGGTTTCCACTAAGACGATAGTTAAGATATTAAATTTGTCTGAGAAACTACTGTAATATTAAGATTTAAAATTACTAAGTAATATTGTACTAATATTAATTCCCAACTTGTTTTAAAACCCAACATCAAAGTTCCCAACTTTATCTAGTAAAATCCTCTGCGGCGGGGATCCTGTCCATCTGTCTTCTACAAAAACAATCCTCTTCCTTTTACAGACCTGGAGCGCTACCTTGGGCTCTTCATAGACAAACGACTCATTTAGAACCTACATACAAGCCTTATATGACAAGCCAAAACGTGCCAAACTACTTTACTGACTTTTCGGAAGACGATCTAAATTACCAACTCAAACTACTCAAAAGACTAATATACAATATCATTCTTAAACTAATGGCGACTTACGGACTAGAACTGTAGGGTTCAGCCAAGCCGTCAAACATACGAACCATTCAAAGATTCCAGTCTAAGTTATTCCAACTGATAATTGATGCTCCTTTCTATGTCACAAACCTAACTCTCCATTAGGACTTCAACATCTCTTTCGTACAACAACAGGCCAAAATAGAATATCACAAATTCCATTCTGCTCTCTCTCTTATTGTCCTAATCCCTTTGTATAGTCTCTCGCCTCTACTACTATCCCCGACAATCCACTCCGTCGTCTAAACCGCCAGTGGCCTTGAGATTTCCTTCGGGACTGATCAGTACTACCGGTATTCGATAGAGAATTAAATTAAACTACCACTGGGTAGTTTCTCTCCTCCCACTCTTCACGTCTTATCTTACATTCAGGTTGTAAATTACTGAATAAAGAAAAAAAAAAAATGTATTTAAATCTTGATTAATAATTGTGAAGCAATATAATCATATGTTAATAATATATTAAAGCATGTGGAAAATAAACTCTCCCTTCTTAATGTTACTTTCAAGGGAAAAAACACATACAGACAGATCTTTCGCTAAAATCATTTTTCCTTTTCAGGAGTACTTTAAAACATTCACTTCTTGTGAAAATTCAATTTCATAAATATTTGATCCAATCGTAATACTTATCCTTAAATCATAAAAAGAAAGTAAAATAAATCTATAATTGTTTTCGTTGTGGTTGGGATTCCGCAGAACTGGAAAGCATCAGAGATATTTTCCGCGTTATACTGCTTCTTTTTGTGGTCATCGACCGGTTTCGGGAGTTTGCCCATCATCAGGATGTTTTTGTTAAATAGTGTGATAACATACAATGGCTTTAAGAAAGGTTTTTGTTATAACTAGATTAAGAGGGGTGTTGATACCAGAGTGGGAAAACACATGTTTTGGTCTTTAAAAGGCATATTGTTCTCTTTAAAAATGTAAACATCAAAAAGTGAGGATATGTATAATAAATAATAAATTTAGTATCAGAGACATTTTCCGTGGTAGCCTACTTCATTTGGTGGTCATCGACCGAAGCGTTCGCCCATCTTCTTTTGTCAGACAGGGTGATAACACAGACTTGCACAGAGCAGAGTTCAGTTTATACACTGACTGGTTTTTTTAATTGAATTTTAAACTAAACACTTAAGCTAGATCAAAGGGAGGTATGGTCATGGTAGCTGGGTGGGACGGAACACGTGTTTGGATGGTTAAATGGGCAAATTTTCCTTAAAATGGAAACAACACTTGGGGGTTTAATTTTAAACTCTGTTTTTGGAGGGAGTTATCACACTGTCTGACAAACGCATCTGGAAGATGGGGAAACGCCCGAAACCGGTCGATGACCACAAAATAAACAGGCTACCCCGGAAAATGTCTCTGATGCTTTCCAGTTTTCGGAACCAACCATCACAACAATAAATTTAGTATTTTGTTTAGGTAATTATCAAAGGTAAAGTTTTTATCTTATGTCCCAAATACATTTGATTTCGTATTATTGCAATCTTATTGTTCTTTACATTTTAATTTTTAATACATAAGTCACTTAATTTGTTTAAGAAAACTAGAAGAACTCTAATTGTCCCAAATATTAAGAAATAAATTATTGTTAAGTAGTAAAAATTGAGTGATAGGTAATGTAATTAATTTCTTTCGAAAATAATGATTCTAATTAGTATACAGTCAAGAACAAATGGAGAGTATGGTTATGTATCTAATTAGAAAGAGCTGTAAAAAAAAAAAAAAAAAAAAAAAAACAATACAACATTGCGTAGCAAAGAGTTGAGAAGAGTATGTTAAGTGAGGGAGAAAATAATGAGATGCACTTCAGTTGCATGTGCATTTAATTGTTGTTTAATATTAGTGGTGTTTTTTTTATAGAGAGATAGTATGAGAATTTTAGCATAATAATTATGGATGAAACAGCCATGATAATAAAATATGAGGTCTAGTTCCATTGTTAATGATGCTTTTATTCTCCATTCAAAACATGAGTATGTCTTTAAAAAAAACTTCCTAGTTGATTTCTTTACGTATTTAGTGTCATACTTCATCTTTGTTCTTTCATTGTATTAACGATCCTTGAATTGTTATGATTTATACTGTGAATTATTGATCTTCGTTCTTTTATCGAATATTGTTAACATCAGCTACATTGAATAGTTTACTGTGGATTTAAAAATTAAGAAATTGTTGGAATATGTGAATTTAGCGTAATTGGCAAATGAATATGAATATATGCCTATCACACCAAGGCACAAAAGGGAGATGAATGGGCATTCTAGAAAAATTAGAAACATACAAACACAAGACTATCCACAAAAACATAATGAATGACCAAATAAACTATAACTCAGACACACTCTTAAAGGTCATTCCCCACACCTAACAATATTACAAACACACTACCTGACCTAGTATAACAGACATATCTACGTATATATTTATACCACACACACATCCACAAATGTTTATATATAAAAAAATCTGGTCTGAAACACTCACACAACTTTCTCTTACACCAGTTCTCAAAATTATAATTGACAAATTTTATAGTTTTTGTACCAAATTTAATGAAATTCGTCGAAAACTGAAAAAGCTGTTCATCAAAAGCGCTACTGATTTTCTTGACACACGGAATTTTGGCCATCTATTTATTTCTAATTAATTTTGATTGGATGATAGAATTGTATAATCTATCATCCAATTATACTTTATCAATTATGATAGCACTTTAGTGAAAAACATAACCCCCATCCCTCCCCCAAAAGTGCCCTTAAATGAATTTTCCCAGAGAAATGGTACAAATAAAAGCTGTAGATCTTTGTATGTGTAGCTTATATGGGTAGTTTCAAGAAAATCGTTGGAGCCATTTTTGAGAAAATCGTAAAAAAATGAAAAAATTATTTATTAAAGTGGTAAAGTAAACGCACTTCCTGTCATCCGATTTTTTTCAAACTCGGATTTTCGACAGCATATTTAATTCTAATTAACATTATTTAGATAATAGAATTGTCTAATAAACTGAAATAGCACTTTAGATATAAACCTAACCCCACCTCTCCCTCAAAAGTGCCCTTAAATTAATTTTTACAGAGAAATGTTTTAAATAAAAGTTGTAGCTCTTTGTATGTGTGGTTGATATACCAAGTTTAAAGAAAATCGTCGGAGTCATTTTTGAGAAAATTGCAAAAATGTAAAAAAAAAAAAAACTAATAAAGTGGTACTTTCGGTTGAGGAATTCTGACAGATAACGCACTGTCAGTTCCCATGGTGAAACCTAAACGGAAGATTAAGTTTCAACTTTCTACGGTTTCTCGTTTTTGAGCTATGCTGTTCAAATACACACACACACACACAGATCATTTGCTAAAAACCACTTTTTTGGACTCAGGGGACCTCAAAAGGATATTTCCTGTGAAAACTCGACATTGAAAATTTGACGTGATTACAATACTTCCTCTTACTAGGAGTAAGAGAAAGTAATATATGTTAAAAAAAAAAAAAAATGCATGATGAATGAATGCACCTCTTATTAAATTCTAACCTGTGGAACCAAATTTTCTTCTTTCCCCGTTTAAATTACAGATTAATTGCATGATATATTTGTAAAATCTCGTACCGTGCCCTATTAAAAAATACCTTAACAAATGCCACCACATCTCTCTGAATTATTCTTATGCAATTTAAACATAAATTAGTACCATTTAGAAATAAGCATGATAAATAATAACGCATACAGTTAATTCCTTTATTATTTATTTTAATATCATCTCCAATTTGCTGTTTGCAGCCAACCTTTTTACATATCAATTTATTTACATATTCTCTTGTATTAAGCCTGTTTGTATTTCACATTTATTTATTATTTGTACAAGCTTTTCACTGTCCATAAAGTTTGCATTGCTTTCCATCAAACTTTATCGATTCTTATTAGTACAGTATAATCCTGAAATAACTTATCGCCATCCTTAATAAAAATGACTTAATAAAACACTGAGCATACGTAATGACACTATAAAAATTTAGTTATAAAGTATCCTTCAAAATATGCTATTTATTATACATTATATTCTAATGTATAATCATAATTTATAATAATTTCATTTTGTCATTAAGCATATACACATAGTAATATAACCTTATAACCTCCCCCCCTTATATACAACCAACAAACCAACAAGTGTGAGTGTAACAGAAACATTACGTTGAAGTGAAATCTCTACACGATCTTGGTGAATTTGTTCTGACAATGGATGAAAATCCGAAACCGATCAGGAACAAAATGAATATGCATGCTACGACGGATAAAATACCAAAAATTTAACAAATTGTTTGAATTTATTCTTTGCAACATTCTGAATGGATCTATTGATCAAAGATGTGAATGCGAGTAGAGGCTCCAGGTTTTAATCCCTCTTTCTTGTATTTAATTTTTGTCATATACATTAATATTAATTAAACGCAGAAGTACTCGCAAAATTATGATTTACCTAGAATATATTAATTTTATTCCAAGTTATTCGCAATGTACTTTTTCACATTATTGGATAAGGAGAGTTGTTAGTAAATAGATTAGTAGCGGTTGGGATACCAACTAGAAATCATATTTCGCCTGAAATAACTCCTTTATTAAAACTGTTTATAACTGGTTAGCGAACACTTGAAGGATCTTTGAAAATTTGTTATGGAATCTTGCTTGTCCATTTATTGATGAAACTGGTTAGAGACTCTTGTGATATTCATAAAAACTGACAGCTTATCAACCTGACTCTTATTGGTGCGAAAGTCCATAGGAAATTGGACGGAGCTTGTTGCTTAAAGGGGTAATTATATCGAGTACTGTAACTCTCTTAGGGGCTGACAGATGCGTAGTACATAGTCTCAGTGGAGCTCAATTGTGGTCCAGATAAGATGCGAGTAATAAGTGAGTGCGATAAGAAGTAGACATTCTTTAGGAGAAATTGCACTGCCATCTGAAAGATCTATTGTGCCCAGCAGAGCCTTCTCAGAGCACTGCCAGGCTTGCGTGTCTTGATAGAGAAGCAACTAGCCCTGCAAATGGATGTTGCCATAGCGTCGTGCCTGTACTCTGCCGTCACCGACAAAGGTAGTTAATAAGTTGTATGTTAATTAATGTTGTAGTTTTATTAAATTGCAATGTTGTTAATTATATAGCTTATTTTATATTACTATTATGTCTAGACGAGAAAGAAGGTCACGGCGATGAGTGCAGAAGTGCCTTTGCTAGAGCCCCCTGGAGCATCGCTGGTGCAAATCTTGGAGGTAGTATAAAATACCACCCAACGCGGAACCATAGATTGTACTGCAAGGGCACTTTAAATGAAAACTTGTTGCTTTCATCCAGAAAACCAAAAAAATTCAATTCTTAAAAGTTTAAAGAAAATCGTTGCAACTATTTTAGAGAAAAAAGAAATAGAAAATGATAAAGAAAACTATTCAGTAAAATCGCAAGCATAGTTATTTGACCAAAACCATTGGGTCTGGTGCGATGGCAGTAACTAAACGATTGTGTTTGAGTTCCTGCAACCTTTTGGTTTTGTGATATTTTGTCCACTACAAACACATGTCGGATGGAATTTAATATTTGGTTAAATAGAAATAGACAGGATGGGGGAGGCACTATTTGGCAGGCATAGTCTCTATTTAGGATAACCAAGTCGGACAAACCATTTCGGTAATTTAATAATTAATTTTAAACATTTTAAAATAAACACAGATAAATTAAAAATAACTTAATTTCACAGGCCTTTAAATAAAACAAAAATTAGGATTGGTTCTGAAAACATCCTAGCACATGGCTCATCTTAAGCTAAAACGAAATAGATAATGAAAATTGAAGACATTTATGGTAAAAAAAAAAAAAAAATGTAACAAAATAAGTAATAAATATTATTAATTGACAAGTAGCATGAAATCTACAGAAATGAACTTAAACAAAATCGACAAGAAATAACCCTCCAAGTAATTTAAAAATATATGGATAAACCTAAATGTAACTCCAGTTAAAAAATATATTAAGATCTCTTGAAAATGACACATAGAATTGTCGAAACGTTAAGATGAGATGTGAAAAATCAAAAAAAGATGTAAAAATTCTTAAAAGAAAAAATCTCATAAAATGGTTGAAAAATAATGGTGAGAATCATTTTTACAATTTTGAAATGAAACTAATGCAACTATAAACAAAATTATTACCTAATGGAACAAATGGAACAAATGGAACAAACCCAGTTCAACGCTGACTGATCTGACACTGTTGAACAAAAAAAAAAAAAAAAAACCCCACTTTGAAAAAATTTGTTTGTAATTAGAACTGTGAGAAATAAATTTTCTCGGAGTTGTTAATTGCAGTAAGAAAAAGCTGTAGGTGTATTTCAAACATATTTTATTACTATTTTTATTTGTTATAACTAAATTATTTATGGAATTCCTATAAACTAAATTACAGATTGCACTTTAATAATTAGGAAAGTATTTTGGTGAATTTCAAACAGACATTATTTCAATTTGATTTATAATTTATTGTAATGCAATATCAAAATTATTAATAAGACCAGATCAATAATGTGTTCTAAATCAATCTATAATTAAAATTATTTAATTTAGATAAATGAAATGATTTAATAATATTCATTTAATTTATGTACATATTATTTAAATTATTTGACAATGTCACATCTTAAATTTAAATGGAATATCTTAATCATTAAAGGATAAAATTAGGCTTTCTTTAATAATTTAGATTTTCACAGATAGATGGTTCTTGAATAATTTCCTGGTGAATTTTAATTAAAATGAAGTATTTTAATTAACATAAAATTGTATTTCCGGTACAAAACACTGATATAAAGAAAATTAAACTTCCTTCTTTTGATTATTAAACTCTGACGATCTGAATTTTTGTTTTTCAATATTTATACTTTATGAAAAAAAATTCTTCATTTTTTTTTATATATTTTTTTTAATGGTTCTCAAAGCCAGTTTGGACATTTTGGAATGGAATTCAGGTTATAAAGCATCAACAGAATTCCAATATTTCCAATCAAATTGCTTATCTTCGAATAACAAACTATCCTTACTTTGTATTCAATAGTATATTGCAGTGTGATCTCCTTGTTTCCAAGTTTCCAAAACTATAAGAACCAGTTATAACTAACGGAAACCCGGTGATTGGATATGGACAAGTTGGCATTAAACTAAATTATTTTGAAATGACAGGAAATTGAGATTGGACATGCCAACTTGCCCATGTCCAATCTCTGGTTTGATTTTGTACGTCGTAGCAGCCTTCTTTTTTTTTGGTTCTGGTCGGTTTCGGATTCTCAGCCAACTTTAGAGTATTCTATTATGTTCTACTTCTCAATTTTTTTTCTCTCTACTTTATTTTTATGACAACTTGCCTATCTCCAATCTCTGGGATTTTATCCGTCGTTGTAGGCTTCTTTTTATTTTGGTTCAGGCCGGAATCGGATTCTCAGCTAACTTTAGAGTATAGCTATCAAGTTTTGTTTCGAAGAGTTGGCTATAATTTTAAGTTTCTATCTCGCAACAATACACTTATTGTACCGCGTTGTGGAAATAAATAAAATGAAATATTTCGTTAGTTATAAGTTTTTACTGGGATTAATTTTTAACTTATCTTAAGTTGAAGTGACGTCAACTTGCAAAAGCATCACAGCTGAATCGAAGTCAATAAAATTAAAGAGAGAGCATTCTTCCTAACTGACAATTAATTACATCTGCAATTACATTCATTTCGAAAACATAAATACCTTGGGAAATAAATTACTAAGTTTAACAAAATCTTTGAATGCCCTAGATGATAAGATGGCTGTTTTTACTAAAAAAAAAAAAAAACTGGCGGGAACCACTCAAAAAATGTTTCCATACTGCAATTTACGTTTATAATTGATAAATTCCTTTTAAACTTACAATTTTCACTAAATTTAGCTGGCTTCATTATAATTGGACTAAACCTGAACCAAAAACGACAATTGAGGAGAGCGCCACCTTCTAGCTGACCAAGAACCCCCAAAATCTACCTACTCTTTTTAAACGAAAGTGATATATTTATATATGAGTAATTAGTACATAATTCGAAGAAATACGCTGGTACCTTATCGAGAAAATTGCAGAAACTGAAATAAACTACTTGCTAAAAATATAGATAGATATTAAGTATCGGATAACGGATGGTTAACGGCCACTTTAAAGGAAAGCCTAAACATCCACCCTTACACCAAAAGCCTCAAAAATTAATTCTTTTGGGAAATTGTTTGAAATAATAGTTGTATTCTCTAAGTGTCTACTTAGAAAATCGTTGGAGGCATTTTAAAGAAAATCGAAAACTTAAAAAACATATTCAATAATGTGGTACTTCGGTTGACCGATTTGTTCCAAAAACTTACTGCCCGCTTCCCTAGAAGAATCTAAACGAAATATAAAGTTTGAACTTTCCATAATACTCCTTCTTACAGCAGTAAGAGAAAGCGGAACTTAAAATAAATGTATTATATGTTTTTAATATGCTATACAGATTTAGTTATCATTAGCTTATTAAATAATTAACTTAATGTGTGTTTGGAGAATTTTAGATATGATACTTTAGTTCGAGGTGTTAGCTTAAGTAATTTGAATAAAATGTTATTTATTTAGTTTTTATTATATACTTTTTTAATTTTTTTTTTTAAGATTGCTTGAACAGAAATAAATTTAATTACTTGATTGGTAAAAAAGTAAATAGTGTAACTGACATTGACATGACAGCTGTTACCACCTACAGCTCTCCAAATTAATCAATTACTCCAGGGCCAAGAAAATCGTATGGGTGGACAGCGCCGTCTCAGTTGACGCTTGGAATTATCACGTAGTGGTCAAGATGCGAGCTGATTAGTCAGAGAATTAGGATGCTGGGCGGCCAAAAGAGTAATTTCCTTGCATTGATTGAAGTACAAGGTAATTTTAGATCGAATGGTTTGTTCTGATTAGAGACATAATACGAAGCAAATGTTTAAAATATTTTTTTTTGTGATTGCTTGTCTTGTATTTCTATATTTGTTTAAACCTCATTTTTATGTCATTATATTTCTTACTTAATAATTAGATTAATATTAGAGTGTTAATAAAAATTGTTCTCAAGAAAGATTATTGTATTATTGGACAACTTTACTTTTCTCGTAAGAACTTGAAGTTAACTTGAACTTTACTTTTCTCGTAAGAACTTAAAACGAACAGGAGAAAAAGATGTTGACTACAATATAACCTTCCCAGATGTTGAGTATGCTTGCATTATTTGGTAGAATACATAACTCATATCGTTGAATATTTTTTATAAAAATTCAAAAATATACTGTTTATATATACATGTGTAGGTGCAATTTTGGCCTTTCGATTACCTGGAATTCAGATTTTGAAGGAATGAGAAGAAATGCAGCATTTTCGCAACTCTTTCGCAGAAATATTCAGTCGAATTTGACACTTGAAGTCAAGAAGTCATTCACAATTGTTAGAGTGAAGTAAAACAAAATCCAGGCTAGTTTTAGGAAGTAATCTGTTAGAAAGGCCAAGAATTCTAAGCGTTTCCTTTTGTATAAGGCTGATAAATTACTTTAAGATAGATTTTTTGAACATATATTGGTAAAAATTTGGATCTTATTCTGAAGCTTGAAGGATTTAATTCTAAGGTGAGCTATTAAATTTAAATAGCGTGCAGATAGGTGATAGATAAGAGGCATGGAGAATCTTCTTCATTTTTTTAAGAATTTTTTTTTGAGAAAAATGCCCAAAATTATGTGAGATTCGCATTAAATACTTAGAGAAATGCTCTAATAGAAACGATGGTTGCCATCTAAGCAGAACAACTGACTGCTCCTGCTGAGGGAAAGGAGAAAAAAGCAAGTGAAAAAAAGGATTAATGGTTTTTCGGAGCAGAACAAGGTTACAACTTTGGCAGGAGGGCAATGGGATGGGAGACATAGATCTCGTCAAGACATAGATCTCGCCAACCGTGGGCTAAGGAAGGGAAAATTAAGATAGCGGAGGAAGGGGCCCTACCCCTTTTCTACCAAGGTTTATTGCTCCAATAGCTGTCAATGTGAAAGGACCCTAAAGAACCTCATTACAATCTGAGCGTAACGTCGGTTTCCAGCAAACCTTTGAAGCGTTTCAATGCGCAAACTCAAGCGTTTTTCTGAAATAACTATTTAAATATTTGAAAAAACTCACTTAATATTCCAGATAACAATATGATATTATTATTATTATTATTATTATTATTATTATTATAAAAACAGTAAGAGAATTTAAATCTATTGTACTAAATATTATAACAACTGCAATTGAATATTTCTGCTTCATCAAATCCGCCGTTAAGATAAAGATATGTGTGTAAAAGCTTATCTAATCGCTTGGATTCGGACAAACTTCTTTTAAAAAATCAAAGAAAATTTTTCCGCCTTCACCAACCTTTTTTTCTTTGGTGAAGGAACCTCTAGAATGACAGTTAACCTGCTAGATTGTCAAAATCGCTGAAATAAACTATGAATAAAACTGATTATGGCTTCAGTTGAGTCATAGGAGACTTGGGTGTATACCACTGAATCTAATAATCCACTGCTGATTTATAATCCATCATTGCTTCAATAGTAAGATTTTTGCAAATTATTTCAAATATAGGTAAGTCTGAATATTACTGATACATACTTATAACCTTTGTTGATCTATTGGAAAACTACAATGTGGTTTTCCATTCCGGGAATACACAGTAATAATATGTAATAATATATAATAGGTATATTAAGAGAGTTAAGTATATTAACAAGTTGGGAAAGCTAGAAACCCTACAGATGGTGTATTGTAAGTTCCCTCTGCGTGTGTGAAGTCGGCAAAGGTAGAACAATCACGAACTATATAACATTATACAACTATGGCAGGACTAGGAATTCTCTCCAGTACCTGCACTAATTCACAGTTCAATACCATTGTGGTATTATTATCAGCAGATCTAATGGCTTTACCTGCCTGTAGGGCGTATGGCTTTTGGGTATCCTATACCTTCTCGTACTTCTCTCATCCCCCCCCTCTCCTCTACCACTCTTCCGCTTATTACTCCTTCCAACTTCTCATCTTGCACTCTACTCTTAAATCTACTGTTACATTTAATATATTATATGTATGGTTATGATAATTTCTTATGACAAAGGAAATGCAAATTTAACATCTTAAACTTTATTATTAATAATTTATAATATTTTTGTAACAAAATTATTATAACGTAAAATTGCGTAAATTTTATTTGATATAATTTGTCAATTTTAATATTTTAATGACTGATTGGTTTGACCTGGAGTAACTCAAGGAATCGAGTAAAGATTCAAAATTCCCTATCAGAAGAGGTCTGAGGCAGTGTGACCCGCTGTTGTAGTTTGGGCTACAGCATGCCATCAGAGTCATTAAGACAAACCACTGTGGCAATATATTCGCGTGATCCAAGGCAGCATTAGAAGAAGTATTAGAACAATTTGAAAGAGAGGCAAAAAAAAGCGAGGCTTGGTGATAAATCCCCACCCCCCACCCCACCCCCAGAGAATTATTAA
The DNA here is from genome assembly GCA_011037195.1 of Triatoma infestans. Taxonomy (NCBI): domain Eukaryota; kingdom Metazoa; phylum Arthropoda; class Insecta; order Hemiptera; family Reduviidae; genus Triatoma; species Triatoma infestans. The sequence continues at coordinate 47,612 of JAAEAF010005395.1, read as the reverse complement.
TAATAACTTTATTGTTTTTTTTATAATTTTCTTTACAATAATGAAATATTTACATAGTACAAAAGCATGGCATTCAGCCGTCTGCTGGAATTTACTGCAGCTTGTGCTGTATACAACAAAGAAGAGTTGCACAATATAAGAACAAAAACAAAAACAAAAATGAAAAAAGAAATTATGTAAACTCAAATGATTCAAAAGGAACTAAATTAAAACAGAACAGAATGGAATTTTATGTTTGGCAAGAGAAATTACAAGAAATAATAATAATAATAAATAGCAAAAAATCCTATTTGAAATAAGGTGACTAGAAAGAAAGAGGTGATATTACGGAAGGTTCAAGATCCACTTAGACTTCATTTTCCACGCTTGACGAGTGTACGCAACCAACGGTAAAGAAGGAACTTCGCCAGATAGGAAGTCCACTATTTCTCGCCTAGAGAGATCGCGTTGGCCAAAGTGGAGGAGACGAAGCTCTGCCAAAATAGGACACTCACCGAGAAAGTGAAATAAGACTTCACGAGTGTTGTTGGAACAGAGAGAACACTTTTCGTTTTCTGGATCCCTTACTAACCATGGCTTGTAATTAAGATATAAATAGTTCTCCCCTGATTTTCAAAAAAACCAGCCAAGATCTCTAAGTTTAAAATCATTAAATAAACGCTCCATTATATACCCAGGATAGTCCGCAATTAGCATCTTATAGAGAAGAAATCGATCAGAAGCGGCGGCGCGACTCACAGCCTCCTCCAAACGACTAGCCTCCATCTGAGATGGAGTTCGGAAAGAAGAATATTCCAGGAAGTCCCCCCCCCCCCCCCAGAGAAAACAAGTATATTTATACCTCCAGGCACTAGGAAGCCAGATTTAAATACTAAATCAAAGCAGCTCCGTATGTGATCAGTTTAATTACGTTGGAACGAACAGTTATTTCAGAAAACAATGATATTAGCGCAGATATAAAAGCAAGGATGATGGCATTCCGGAGAAATTAATGTCTCTATGCCGTACAAAAGCTCCAAAAATTCCAAATTTAAAGAAAATCTGTTTACCAGAAATATGATTATATAGAATTTGTTTTCTGAGTTGTTTTTTTTTTTTTTTTGGAATTTTTCAAATACGGTTTTCGATTTTTTTTAAACTTGGAATTTTCGCTTCGTAGATAGAAACATATCACTTTTATTTGAAATAGTTTTCTGAAGAAATAATATTGTTTTTAGATGCAATTCTGAGGAATCTGAAACGTTGATATTCAAAAGTGTGTTTGCATCAATATTATTGGACTCTGTATAATGTAATTATTTTCTACCTGCCTCAGTTGGTCGGCTGATATTTGTCTCCCACCGCCCTACCTAATTATATTAGGACACATGAGCAAAATTGGGAATTTAAATAAGATTTGTCATTTTATATATATCCATATTAAGAGCAGTAAGGGAATGTCGTATGAGTGTTTCACACAAGATTACTTTCTATTTTTTATTTATTTCTTACTTCCTCTAACTCTTAGTAAAAGGAAGTATTGTAATCCAGCCAAATTTTCAATATCGAGTTTTCACCGGAAATATCCGTTTTGAGGTTCACTGAGTCCAAAAAAGTGGTTTTTAGAAAGTGGTGTAGGTGTGTATGTATGTGAACAGCATAGCTCAAAAATGAAAAATCGTAGAAAATTCAAACTTGATATTCCGTTTAGGTATCACCATGGAATCTGACGGTGCGTTATCTGTCAAAATTCCTCTATCGGAAGTATCACTTTACTAGTTGTTTTTTTTTTACATTTTTGCAATTTTCTTAAAAATGGCTCCGACGATTTTCTTTAAACTTAGTATATCAGCTACACATATAATGTGCTACAACTTTCATTTAAAACATTTCTCTGGGAAAATTCATTTAAGGGCAGTTTTAGGGGGGGAGAGGTGTGGTTAGGTTTTCCACTAAAGTGCTATTTCATTTTACTATACAATTCTATCATCTAAATAATATTAATTAGAATTAAATATGTTGTTGAAATTCCGTGTTTGAATAATATCGGATAACCGGAAGTGCGTTTTTTACTGAAATGTGTTTTTTCAGTTTTCTGGTATTTTCTCGAAAATGGCTCCAACGATTTTCTTTAGGAATGTATACTAAAAGGCAACAACTTTTATTTGAAACATTTCTCCTGATAATGAATGTTATTTAAGGGGGCTTTTGGGGGAAGAGGTATGTTTTTCTCTATAGTGCTTTTATAGTTGATTTATACAATTTTACCATCCAAACAAAATTAATTAGAAAGAAATAGATGGCCAAAATTCCGAGTGTCAAGAAAATTAGTAAACCGAAAGTGCGCTTTTACTGGACAGTTTTTTTCAGTTTTCAACGAATTTCATTAAATGTGGTACACTAAATATATAAAATACTTAAAGGACACCTGGTGAAGCTGGGTTTGGAAAGTGACAGCTCATGCAGATTCTGTGGGGAGCTGCAGGAAACTCCTCTACATCTCCTAACAGACTGCGAGGCTGCCACTTAGAGCAGATTCAAGTACCTGGTTTGCTATCAGATGGAGGAGGGGGGATATACCCTCTCTAGAGCCCGTCAGGATATTGGGATTTCCCAGGAATCTCAACTTGATGGAGGTTTTGTAGAACGGATGTTAAGAGAAGGACATCTTGTTCGGGTGCTGTGGGCAATAGCTTGCGGCATTGCATAATAGATCGAAACGGGTCGCGGTGCATTGGCCTCCTTCAAAAAATAAATAAATAAATAAATAAATAAAATATGTCCATTTCAGTTTTGAAAACTGGAGTAAGAGAAAGCTGTGAGAGTGTTTCACACCAGATTTTTTCCTTTTTTTTTAGAAAGAAGCATATATGAAAAATCAATTTTCCTCATAAACATTCCCATATTAATGAATTTTTATTACTAATATATATTTTCTTCTCTCTTAATAATTTCTTAAAAAAACTGTCCAAATAAGATCAATGTTTATTACCCTGAAATACAGGCCACTCAGTATTAAATAATTTTTTCATGTGCAACCTACTTATCTCAATATATTAAGTAATGAGTTAAGGTTTTACAAAATCCATTAAGTAAATAAATAAATAGAAATAATCATATTTAAGTCCAAATTCCAGTTTTATTTACAAGTCAGCGAGTTATTTTAAGTAATGATTATTTAGTTTTGATGTGGACATATATTATTTTATGTATTAGAGTCGTTATTGTTGAAAGGTGTTAACCCAAAGGACAATACACTTAACAAAATGAGTGACCTTTTTATAAAATGCGGTAATAAATTTAAGAATAAATTCCACACAATAATGGGAGAATGTAAAAACAAGTTGTAAAAACCAGCAGCTAACAACCTTGTCTCTGCAGTTTTACCAACTTTCACAGCTAGCATGAAACATTCCTTCCTTCACTTCCTTCCTAGTATCCTGACACCTTTTTAAAACAGCCTTTCACAAAACTAAAAGACAACCTCCAACATCACTTTACTTACGTTTCTAATTATTTAGTTCTTTTTACTTTTAATATTAATTTATAACTTTGTCCTTATCAATTAACCTTAATTATTTTCAGAGTTTCGACTTTTGTTTTTTAAGCCCCCCTGTTTACAATTGTTTTAACAAAGTTAATTAAAATATGCTTCTTGTATTATCCACTTCCGTTTCATTTTTATCATTTCCATTACAATTATATCCATTTAGATTTGTAAAATGTCTTCTAAGAAACATTAACAAGAAGTATAATTAAAAATTATGACTATTAGTTAGTTGTTCTTTAGAATAGTTAATTTGCATCAGATTAATTGAAAAATTCATGTACAATATCAAAATGATTATCTATTGCTTTTTACGATTTAAGATCAGGGAATTAGAGACCTTTTCATGAATTATTCTCAATTAAATTCAACTGTTTATATAGTTTCTAGTATTTTATCCGTCGTAGCAAGCGTATTCATTTAGTTCCTGACCGATTTCGGATTTTCATCCATCGTCAGAACATATTCACCAAGTTCGTGTAGAGTGTTCACTTCAACATAATGTTTCTGTTACATTCACACTTGTTGGTTGTGTAGTGGAAGAACGAAATGCCAAAATAATAGTTTTGAAAAATAGTTTGGTGAATTTTGACAATATTTAAGTGAAGTCGTTTTGGAAAATAGTTTTGTGAAAATTAGATAGTTCAAATAGTGTATTTCGTGATGGGGTAGAGCCAGGTATACTGCAATCTAGGTCAATGCAAACCGAGAGACAAAGGCGCAAAAATCCGTTAAGTTAATACAGTGCCACTTGGCCAACTGTTTTGTAAGAGAAGTCATTCCTTCAAGACAGTGTGCATTCTGCTTTCTAAACCAGAACACTTGCTTCAGGAATCGCTCTCTTAAACTCATGCCAGTGATAGAGATTTGCCTTATTCTAGATCATTTGTTAAGATACAGTTGATTGTAGACACTCGGAAGCAGAACACTTGTTTTTCACTCTCTTAGCATCAGTGCATATTAATAAGTTTATAATATTTTTGCAAATAACTTGTAGTTATTATTTCAATAGAATATATTTATTGTTAGCAGTGGTGGCTACTTTCTTATTCTGTTACTTCACTCTCTTAAAACATATATACTTACAAGCTCCCTTTATTAAACCGCTCGTGCTATACACCACCACTACACTACAACACAAATATTACAAAGCACACCAAATACATTTCAGTTGTATATATGTGCGGGAGGTTATAAGGTTATGTTACTATTTGAATATGTTTAATCACAAAATGGAATTATTATAAATTATGATTAGACATTAAAAAATCATGTATGTATAATAAATAGCATGTTTTGAAGAATACTTTATAATTAAATTTTAATAGTGTTGTTAAGTATGCTGAGTATGAAGTCATTTTTATTAGGGGGGGATAAGGTATTTTAGGAGTATACTGTTTTTATAGTTGACACACATTTTCCTCCAAAGGCAAGTCTGCAAAGTTACTTCAAAGTGTAAGTCTCTAAATCGACCTGAACCTTGAAAGGTTTACGTGACAATATTCACATTAGCTCACCACTGTTAGAACAGGCAAGAGCTAGCTCTTACGTGTTCACATCACTCTTCAAGCGATTTGCAACATCAACGCTATACCATTCATTATTCATCACGCTACCTACCAACCAATCATCATCATTCACTCCTTGCTCAGTCACAATCTCTAATCACTCATTCTTCACACTCTCAATACACACACTCTTCTCTCCCTTACTCAGAAATATCGTAAATATATAAATTGTTAGTTAGTGTCAGTTCATGTATTCATTCAATTCCACCATCATACGTTTAATTTAATTGATAAAAGGGATATTTTGGAATGAACAATATTGTGATAGAATATAAAATACAATAGGGTTAGTTTTGCAAGGAACAGTTCTTTCTTAGAATATATAATGTGTATTTTCTAATTGGGTTAAGTTTATATAGGTCATAATACTACAAAATTATGTTCATAGGAAATTTTTGGTGATTATATGCATATTATTGGTAAATTTTAAAGCTTATCATACGGTATATAAATATAATGGATTAAAGGTTATTAGCATTATAATTTTATATAAAAGGTTAGTGAAATTGTGAGTGAGTATAGGGGATGAAGTGTATAAATGATAAGGTAAGGGGTAAGTTTGTACTTAGGGTAACTTTATATACATAAAGGGTGTGTAGTGATGAGGGCACTTCTTGGCACATATACTCCGCTTCACCCAACGGCCACCACTAGTATAGAAGAACCCACAGATATTTAAAGTTGGGTATGTTAAGCCAATGTAGAACACCTGGACTACGTCTCTCTCTGTCTCACTTGTGTTCTGTATCCCCAGTAACCCCATATTGGTCTGTACTATAATGCGATCCCAAACAGAGAGGAGATGTACTTTTAAACGTGACGAACTGCATGTATTAACTACTACTAGCACACATTTAACAGTAATACATGCTCTAGTACAACAATCTCTGCCTATTAAAACAAAATTACCCTCACCTTCGTGGGGTGATAGCCCACTAGTGGAATACTACGCTCATGTTCCTGGGGTTTATATTCATTTCCTCTTTCTCTCTCTTGCTTACGACCCACTCATGTTCTCACTAGCCCCTCCCCTTTCTCATACTTTTTTTTTTCAAGCTCTTAAACGTGTTCACACACACTCCCCTATAATATTACCAAAGGATGTTAGTATTAGATAAAGGATGCTGTACCACTCATCACTTATATTCTATCCACCATTTCAACCATTCCACATTACTATCATCATCAACCCTTTAGAAATGGGATACACTACCATTTTGGTGGTTTTGTTACAGGTGTGCCAAATTGTTACTGTTAAACTTCTGCAAGCCTAAACATTACCATCACTAATTCCTTCCCCCCCCCCCATAAACTTTGCCAATCTTCTTACAATATTAATCAATAACATTTAGAATTGTAATTTTTAACTAAATCATGTCAAAAATTGTTATAGCAGCTATAGAAATTATTTTTAATTGATAATTTGTTAACAAAATCAAGGAGACATGAATTCCTTCATATTGTTCAATACTTTGTTTATGTAAATTGTTCTTTAATAATTTAAGAATGTTGCTATAGGAAGATTTTGGTGTTGTTGTTAAAACACTTTACAATACTTGTATGACAATTTATATTAACAAATTACTGTATTAGAAGAGAAAGAGGTGTAATAGAGATAAGAATAACCGAACTAAAAGCGGTATTGTAGCTTAGGTGGTAGCACTGCAGAAAGGATTTTTTTTTTTTTTTTTTACTAATCCGAGTCACTTGGTGTTCAGCCATTCGATTCGACTCCGAGCAGATCTTTGAGTTAAAATAATAAGTACTGACCTGGCTATTAGACAGCTGTTGCACATCTTGTAGGGCCTTGCAATCCAACAAATGGCTATCTGTCAGAGGGACCTCACATCCGCATAGGCAACAATCCAGTCGATCAACCAAACCAATACGGTGCAAATGGGCCCGGAGATAGTCGTGCCCTGGTCCCAGTCCAAAGCATGCAACCGCTTCGCTTCTGGGCAGATTGTGGAGTAACCGACCTTCTGGTGTGCTCAGGATACTCCACTGTTTTCCTCTGGCCTGTACCACCACCTGCCTGAGCCTTTCATTCAGGATCCTCTTGGTCATGTTGAACTCTATTGGAGTCGTTGGTTACTCTTTCTGCGATCCCAATTTGGCAACCTGGTCTGCCTTCTCATTTCCCGTTATTCCGCAATGACTAGGGATCCATTGCATAAAAATTTCCCAGCCCGAAGAAATGAGACTATCTGCAAGAAGTCGTCCCTCCAGAATATCATGAGACATACTAGGGTCGTGCCTTGTAAATGCCTGAATTGCCGCTTAGGAATCAAAAAATTACCGCTTTCCCAGGCCGTTCTTGTTCTAGTCTTTTTAGGGCCAGAAGAATGGCGTTCATTAGGGCCATTGGCTGATGCATGTTGTCGCTATAATGATTGGACTGCTTATTGGTCACTTATTGGCGACAAAGTGACAGTTTAGCGTTAACCAGGGGGGCACCACGAGGACGCAACTGACAAAACCCCCTGCATTGCAGAAAAGTAGACACCGCCCCCCGCATTGCAAAATCTTCGCTATTATTTCTTTCTTTTTTTTAATTTATGGCGTGTCAACATCTATGTTCATTGGCGCCCAAATCCAAATCAAAGTATACTAACGGGTACCGAACAGTGTTCCTAGGAACCGTAGAGGCTTCCAGGAAGGCAAAATCTAAGCACAGTACTGCTGGACTCAAACCCTTTACTAGTGTATCCGAAGGGAACAAGGGGAAGCCCTGTTTCTGTTGTAACGATCTTTTGGCTCGACTGGGTAACTCTCTGGCTTTTAAATGGAGTTTAATGGATCATTGTACTAGTAACTAATTGATGGGTCTTTAAGGTAGACCGGCTCGATAACATAGTGCGTTCTTCATGCTACATGCAAACTGTTTTCTAAACTTCAGCTTGCTTGTTGTAGACTTTTTGAGATTGATTTTTCAGGCCCTTTGAATTTTGATTTTTGAGTCTTTCAAAGGTCACTTTCGGACTTGTTTGGTTAATTTATTAAGCACTGAAATTGGCGAGTTCAAAAAGAATTTTGGTGAGAACTTGGGGTAGCTCCCCCTTCGTGGTGGGAGTCGGTGCTTGAAGATTGTGACCCCATTCATTCGTCCGTTCCGTTACAAGAAGTTATTGAAAATGGGCAAAGTGTCTGATAAAAGAACCGTAACTATGCCAACAACATGGAGTTGCCTGCGCTTATTGTGGTGAATTTCCTCAAAACTAAAGAGTGTTATTCCATTCGTAGTACAAACACAGACTTTGCTGCTGGATAAGAATTTAGGAATATATGTTTAAGTGAGTTAGAGTTAGTTAATGAGTTAGTGATCATTGTCGTTCGAGTTGATAGGCAGTTGATCATAAGCAGAGACGCCAAAATTCTTCGAGGAGATTTATCTGTGGAGGGACATCACTTGCAAAGTTCACTAATGGAGAAGAATGGTTTGGATACTGACATGAAAAGAATATTACATTCATGCTCCACAATAGATTAATGTCTTATTATATCAGGGAAAATATCCATTTAGATTCCACAGTTATTTTATTTTCACTTTTCATTTAATTTATTGAAAAACAAATCCAAAAATATCACGAGACACAATGTGAAGCATAAACTGAAATAGATTTTAAGCTTCTTCATTATTTCCTTTTACTTTTTCCTTCATTTTCCCTAGAAATCCTTCCAGTTTTGTTTCTAAATTTACTTTTTCTGGGACTACTGGTTCTGACATTAACAAAGCAATACTTATCTGGAATATAAATGGAATGTAAGTTAATATTTTGCCTTAACAATAATCCAAATAAAAAAATGAAACACAAGGAAAAAGTAATGGCAGCAAATAAAAATTATATAAGTAAAATTAATTTTTTTTTTTTTTTTATCAATTTTGAAGAAATGCTCTATGAATTTGAAGATGGATGGATACCAGAGTTGGCCCAGTGGTTAACTACTTTTTAGTTTAGTATCCAGAGATACGGATAATTACTAGTTAATTATTTGCAAACTAACAATTACAATTACAAAATACAATTTCGGTATTTATGATTATGTTTTACAACTGAAGAAGTTATAGTTTAGAATGTAAAGTTACAACTAATAGTTGAAAAATTGCGACTAGTAATTGTAGTTGTAGTTTGGAGCTGTTTCGAAAATCTCGAGAACATAGTCTTAAAGTCTCACTTTCTCTTAAACGATTTTATTTAAATTTGGAATACTAGCAATGTTTAATAAGGCCCTAGATTTGACATCATAACCCCAAATATTCCCCGCCACTTCCCTAGAAAACTGCAGTGTTCTTCACTACGATCTAAAGCTCTGTCCTAAGAACCACTTATTTACCAATTCAGTGGAAACTCACCATAATATATCCGAATCTCCGTGCTTTGTAGATACCATCTCATCCTCTTTGTGAGAAAGGAATATGCACTGGAATTTCTTTCGACATGATGCGGGCCTTCGTCGAGTTTGACACCAGGGTTTACTCTTAAATTCCATCTATGTCCAATCGATATTTCCAAGTATCGAAATCGAATCCCGCTCTGAGAGAGGTGTACCTCAGGGCAGTATTCTTGAACCTATACTCTCTACAATATACACTGCAGATATTCCTACCCGAACTGACACCCTTCTCACAACCTATGCAGATGATAGCAATTCTCTCTCCTCATCATGATCCTGTAACTTCATATAGAAGCCTACAAAGTCATGTAACAGAAATAGAAACCTGGTTCAAAAAAAAATGGAAAATCCAAATCAACGAAAGCATTTGTCAACAAATCACCTTCACATTTCGCCGGATAACTCTTCCATTTCTATTCTATAATCATGTCCCACTTTGAACTGTTAATGTCGTCCGCTAACTTGGGGTGTATATTGACAAAAAATCAACTTGGAATCCCCCATGAACTACTCAAAAGATCCGAACTCACTATACGATACAGACTTGTTAAAAGACTCTCGATAACCGATCACATCTTTTACTGGAAAACAAATGACTCTTATATATTAATCATTTCTTAAATCAATATGGATATGATGTTTGGCGTTTAAATCTCCGAGTATCCAATCCCAACAATCCAAAACCCTTAGAACCTTAATGATCCCGATTATGCATCAAATTTAACAATCCACAATGACCTTAATATCTTTTTCCTAAAAGATCTTATCAAATCCGTTACAAAAAAAATCCAGGAAACTTTATCCCCTCATTATAACCCTTTCGTTTGTTGACTCTCATTCCGCACACTCCCTGATAATCCTTACAGCTGTTTGCGAGAGGGTGATTTCGTTGATCTTTTTATAAATGAAAGTAGTAATAACTAATTCGTAAGGTCACTTATTTTATTCTATTATATTTTTGATTTTGATTTTATTTTTTGCCGTATTTAATTATGTTTATATTTAAATATTGATAGATACCGTAGAATATTTTTATTTGTTTATTTCACCTATTGAAAAAATACTATAAAATTGAAAAAAAATTCAAAGAATGTAAAAGTTACATTTTCTAGCTGTTGAAATGCAACAATTGGTGTACATTTCTCTATCGTTGTATTCCATCTGTATCCGACGGCACAGGCACAAGCGTAGCTACCTTTTAAATTTAGACATGCTTCAGTCACTTCGTCACAACCATCTGTATTATCGAGGCATTCATCAATATCTACACACATTCCAAACCTGAAATAGAATATTATGCAATTATAGTGCCAGTTGAATAGCAATTTATTTATTTCACCAACAAACAGCCTATGCCATGTGGCTAAAGACATGAGATGAATTGTATTAAAATATATAATATAGTCAAGAAATAAACATTTCAAAACATAACAATATATATAAAAATAGAGACGTAACTACGACAAAAATATAAATAGGTATAAAACATGATTTGTTTACTAAATGATGCGAAACTTTATTTAATTTCATTTAACAATGTTCTGAAATATGACAATTTCAGAGAGAAGTCCAAATTATTATTGATGTGTGCAGTCCATTCCCTGCATATTCTTGACAGAATATTCATGTTAAAATAGGTTTGTGCTATGATGAGGAACTGCAAACGTATTGGAATGTCTTAAGCAGATTGGTGAAACATGGAAAGGGATGTCAGCTAGAAGTTCAGAACAGTCGATTATATTGTTGATTATTTATAGAGGAATAACAGATCTATCTTCAATCTCCTTATTGCTAAGGAAATCAATGTCTAATTTAACGTGGGGGAACTTCCTTATGTAATATTTGACAAATCGCCCTTGTAATGATTCCAATCTATCAAACGTCGCTCTTTGTATATGGGTCCCACACCTAGTGAACCATATTCTAAAATACTTCTAACACACATATGAAGTATAGACCGCCAAAACTGCTTTGGGGTCTTCGAACTCTCTTGTTTTCCGAATCACAACCCAGCATCCTGGAAGCTCCCTGAAACTGATCTAAATTTTGTTAACCGCTTCTAATTTTAGACAGTCTCTCCTCTACCACTTTCATTAGATTATGGTAACATATAATAACATGTAATACCTAAATATAACTTTCATTTCAACACATTCAATATTGGTTTCCATGTGAAGTGAAATTTGTTTGGTTGGATGTGCTGTTTTATTGTAGTATTGTAAAAGGCTTGTGTGTACGTATCCACTAGTCACCACTAGATTACAATAAATATGTTAACTTTAAATGAATTTAGAAACTTAAAAAATATAATGAATTAGAATTAACTTATAATTATTACAGAATAAATTATTTAGGTAGTTTAATTAAACTCAATGTTAACACTTATAACTTGCACTGAAGTTAAGAGAGCGAAGTTAATGTTATAGGTTGAAAGTCGAATTTAGGCTAGTGAAAGAATGCTTTTTTTTTGTAAAACCTGCCGTTTATAGAAGGAGTAAAAGACAATAGTGCTGAGTTCTGCATCCTTATTTGTAACGGTGTCCTTTTCCTAAATAGTCTCTAACAGTTCATTTCACTGCACTAATGTACACTTTATTTGAAGTTAAGTTCACTATTTATTTTCCAACATTCTTTCGACTTTTTCCCCTACAGAAGTGACAATGCAGTCTAGCCTTTATCTCCAACGCAATAAATCAGTGCCAAATCTGATTCTGATACTGATTTTGGTACTGATTCATACACCAATAATACCAAGAATCAGACTTAAATTTGGTTAGAATATGTTTTCACTTGTACGAATCTAAATATAAGGAACACCTAAAATAAGTAAAAGTTTTAACAGACTCAATTTGTTCTCCAACAAGAGAGGTTTAATCTCTTTTCCTTACTGCCTCTCGAGATATCTATTAGTTTTGATTTCATAACCATTAATTTCTAAATAATTGATGTTACATCATTGAATTAAAATATCTAATTTCTTCTTTATTGATGTAATGCTCGAAGCTACCGGATAGTCAGCATATAGAAATGCTGATAAATCAAGCTTTTCTCTCCATATCTATTATTCAATTACAATCACTCTATTTTAGATTTGAAATAATTATAGAAATAATGAATGAACTACAGGAATCGCTTTTAAAGAGAGTAGTATCGCTATTTTTGAGAGTAAGAAGTGATATTATTGAATGAAAAGACACTCCTATACTATTATTATAATATAAAGTTTACATTTAATATAATAATGAGAGATACTATTAATTTAGCAACAATGTTATTAATAATGGTTGGTGCTTATAATTTCTGGTTGGTACAGGATTTGTGCACTGTTCAGTCTAGCCTATCGGACTTGGTACTGAGAATGAGAAATCATTGTTTGTCATTGGATATAAATCGTGCTCTCAACTCTCAGTATAATCTACAGGACTGTGGGCGTACTAGCTGAGTCAGAGAGTTACCTTCGACTTAGAATCAATTTAAAAAAAATTAAATTTATATGCCAAATCCGGTTGTCCACAGACAACTTGACCGTCTCTGGTGGATACTATTCGATTATAGCTAGTGAAATATGTATTTTATGTAACAGAGCACTAGAGTTGTTGCACCATATTTTATTTACTTGCCCTGCCTTGAATCATTTAAGATTAATATACCTGCACGACTATGAATGTACCGTTAGATCATTATTAAGCGATCTTCATCACTTCAAAAACTGAACAACATTTACATTTACTTTCTACACGCCATATCAGTAAGGGAATATAAATTAATAATTCCCTGTTATTTGTTTCATTTGATTTACTCTAAAATGCCCTTTATTGTTCAAGTTTTATGTATATTTATTTTCTTAACATTATCCAGAATTATTCTTTTTTGTTTGTTTTAATTTCCATGACGCGTCTTTTATTTATTTAATATATAATTAGGTAACATATTTAATTTCCTTTAATTTATTTTTTGTACTTTGTTTTATTTTTGTAAACTAAAGAGTTATATTTTATTTTACCTTGATTTTTGCATTCTTTGTTACTTTTTTTCATTTCTGTAAGTTATTGTACTGACCCATCTCCATTTGTAAAAACTGAAGTTTAAACAATAAATTATCTATCTAGATGATGTAACAGCAACCATAGAGAGTAGAGGGAAGACAGCCAAAGAGAGTAGAGAAACGAACCCAACCACTCTCTCGGGTTGGAGTGGGAGCAACCAGATAAATACAGCAACGGACAGTCCAGAGATATACAGTTCACTGGAGTTCAATCTCGCCAGTCACTACGTGTCATTCCACTTTACCTTAACCATTCTCTATCGTAAAGTCCAAGCAGACTGTGTCTATTAATATACGAGTTAACCAGTGGTTAGCAAAGTCTTCTCATTTCATCAACCAGATCTAAATTCTCTCCATCTTACTCTCCCATTATATGGTTAATGTTGGTATTGAATGTTTTTCAAAATCACACCCTACTGTCTCTTATTCGCAATGTTATATACATACATGCACAATACTTAGCAAGAAGAAATAGTATATGGAGGGCATAGTGTCCGAGCGGTGAGCGATGACACTATGGCAAGTTTGCCGCTTGAGTCTAACGATCCATTCAGTTAACTAGTTTGACTAGCTTGTTAACTGTCTGGCCCATAAAAAGGGCTCTTAGCAGAGAGCTGAGTGAACCGTTGATTCCTTGTTAAAACAGGTGTATGAAGCAACTCTTCCAAAGTTATGATTTACAATCCTATATATTAGTCATAAATTTCTTCTTTTTTTTTAAATTTTTTGCGATTTTCTCAGTAAAGATAACAAACAACCAGTGATAACAACTTCATACGCTAAGTACACATGTTTGTACTTAGCGTATCACCTATTAACCTATCACTTTTGTTTGAAACATTTTCCCAAGTAATAGATTTCACGGGAGGTGAGCTGGAAGTAGGTTCGCTTATACTTGTAATATTGAAGCTAGTTAAATTTATTCAAAATTAAAAAAAATGTTTTAGAGAAATTTGTGATAATAACATGTTAATAACAATGTTAATAACGTAAATTGCAGTAATTTATGAGTGTTTCATACGAGATTATTCTTGTCCTTTTTGAAGTAATTTAGTTAACTTTCTTTTTTCGATCTATCTTTCTATGAAATATTTAGTGAAGTGTCAAGGCAAAAAAAAAAAAAAAAAAAAAAAAAAAAAATGAAGGAATGCCTAAGGATGCATTCAGTAAGATGATGGCTTAGTGTTTGCCATTTGAGTGTTTGTGTGTGTACACGCACGTTTAGGCGCGCGTACGAATATGTTCCAGATGCATCTTGAATACTAGATAAGGCCTGGATGCGCAGTAAACACAATCTTGACACTTTTTTTTTTTCCAGATACCACCAACCACATCAACACACACATACGTACACACACAAGAAAAGCGTTTCCACACTTCATTCTTCTTCTAGAAAGAACTTGCTTCACTTCCTCCAGTATATTTTATACTTTCTAACACGGGGGATATTGACTTCTCACATCACAACTTCATCTCTTCAAATATCACACATTCAAACCAAGTCAAAATTTTACATACGTGCAAGGTCATCCCCTAGACTACATGCAAAACTTATAATATATATTTGTACGATTGTGTTGAAAAAATTTTTCTTTATCCATCGCTTTGGAAAAACTCCCGTTTACTTTTTTTTTCATCATATTTCAAAATCATTTCATCATATCACATTTTCTCAAGTAATATTGCAGAAAAATGAAAAAAAATATCCACAAATAAAAATGCAGAAATCATTTCATGTTTATTTGTAATGTTTGGCTTAGGGAACTTAATGAGCTTTTAATATAAAAGAGTGTTGAATGGGAGAAAACAGTAAAAAAAAAAACTAAATGATTTGTAAATTATAAATTAATTATAAAATTACGAATTAAAACAAAACAAATGTTTTTAAAAGTCAAAAAGTTTGTAACTATTTTTACTTTCTCTTACTCCTAGAGTAAGAGGAAGTATTATAATCATGTCAAACTTTTAATATCGAGTTTTCACCGGAAATATCCGTTTTGAGGTCCCCTGAGTCAAAAAAGTGATTTTTAGATAATGGTCTGTGTGTGTGTGTCCGTGTATGTGAACAGGATAGCTCAAAAACGAAACATCGTAGAAAGTTCAAACTTGATATTCCGTTTAGGTATCACCATAGGATCCAACAGTGGGTAATCTGTCAAAATTTCTCAACCGGAAATATTTTTCTAGTTTTTTTTTTTTTTTTTTTTACTTTTTTACGATTTTCTCAAAAATGGCTCCAACGATTCTCTTGAAACTTGATATAAGAACTACACATACAAAGAGCTACAACTTTTATTTAAGACATTTCTCTGGGAAAATTCATTTAAGGGCTGTTTTGGGGGAATGGTGGGCTTAGGTTTTCTTCTAAAGTGCTATTTCAGTTTACTATGCAATTCTGTCATCTAAATAATATTAATTAGAATTAAATCTGCTGTTAAAATTTCGTGTTTGAAAAAAATTGAATGACCGGAAGTGCTTTTTTACTGAAATGTATTTTTCAGTTTTCTGGTATTTTCTCAAAAACGGCTCCAACGATTTTCTTTAAAGTAGGAATGTGTTCAATACATATATACAGCTACAACTTTTGTTTGAAACATTTCTCTTGGTAATGTCATTTAAGTGCACCTTTGGAGGAAGGGTGGGGTTGTGTTTTTCTCTGAAGTATTATCCTAGTTGATTATACAATTCTATCATACAAACAAAATTAATTAGAAATAAATAGATGGCCAAAATTCCAAGTTTCAAGAAAATCAGCAAATCCGAAGTGCGCTTTTACTATACAGTTTTTTGAGTTTTCGACGAACTCCAACGATTTTCAACAAATTTGGTACACTAACTCTAAAATTTGTCAATTACAATATTGGAAACTGGGTAAGAGTAAGAGAAAGTTATGTTAGTGTTTCACACCAAATTTTTTAAGATAAAGTGGTTTTATTATAAACATACAAGTGTAATGCGGGACTAGTATCTGATACTTTTGTTCAGTAGTAGCTCATTACATTGCCCAGGGCGAACATATAGTAGTTGTGTAAGTTCAGTCGTGTTTTCACTGTTTTTCCATAAAGTTTTTCGCACTGTATTTTTCTCAATTTCCTACACTTGGATCATTTTCGTGCTGCTTTGGAAGGAGGAAATTATCAGTACTACAGCAGAAGAAAAGAAGGTAATCAGAGTTTAATTTGTGAGTAAATGCACTTACTTCCCACGAAGCCTAACGAACAAATCTGTTTTGTTGACAAATCAGTTTGCCAATAGAGGGCAGCAACAGAACTCTTAAGGCAACTAATTACTATAGATTTCTTCCTAGTGTGGGATTAGTTAGCGTGAGCGACTCCGGCAAGGCCAAAAACCAAGTTCAATTCACCTCAATCATCACATAATTTAAAAAAAAAAAATTAATCTTATTTTTCGCTGTCAAAAAATTATTTTTGCACCAGCTGCATTTTCAAAATTCTTGTATTTTTTTTTTAATCTTTCTACCATCAAACAAGTCTATCATCTAAACAGATTAATTAAAAATAAAATAAGTAGGGCAAACTTCCTAGTTTCAAGAAAAATAGTAAACCGGAAAATGAAATTTCAGCGGGAAACTTTAGATTTTTTCACGAAAGTTAAAATTTTATTTATTTAATACTTTGAAGGGAAGGGAATAGCTACTAAGTGGTTAGCGTACTGGACTCCCACGCGCAGGAACTGGGTTCGAGTCCAACTGTGCTACCCTTAGATTTTTTCTTCCTAGGAGCCTCTACAGTTCACTGTCTGTCTGTAACGAGTTTTCTACTTCAATTACTTGAAAAACAATTTCATATCTCATTTCAAGTAATGAAACTCTGCAATATGTCCTTGTTTTCTCAATTCAAAAAACAGTTAAACCAAAATTCGTGCCAAACCCTGACAATAATTTTTTGACAATTATTTTTTTGGCGGGCGCATCAACTTTGCCGGGGTTACTAGTGCCCCCCCCCCAAGCATTTTTACATTCTCTTCTCTGGCTACTCGAGCTGGGATGACACATTTTGTAACCTAGTTGGCTTCCACACACACCCACTTTGCTCTGAAAGGCAAGAGATGGAGCCGTAGGTTTTTCAAAGTTCTCCTTGACAAAAATCATCGATGTAATCGACGAGGGGGAAGAAAGTATTTTATTATGTGCAAAATTTTTAAAATTAATTTTTCACCAGAAATGTTTCCTGAATACTAATAACATTATTTTTATTAATGAATGGTATTGTACATTATTTGTTTGTTGTGAATTTGAAGTATCTCAAAACGAAAAATTACAAGGTTTGAACTTGATATTCCGTTTAGTTTCTAACATTGGATCCGTCATTGAAGGTTTCGAACAAAATCCATCAACTAATTTTTTTTTATTTTCAAGTTTCCACTACTTTTTTTCCCGAAAATGACTTTAACGAAAGTTATAGATTTAAAAAAAAAAAAAAAAAATTCTAATAAATAAAGCTTATATATTTTTTTGTTTACTTTGTTCCAGGGGGAATTGATTTTTGAAGAGTTCCAAGACTTCCAAGATTTTCGCCAAAAGTTTCACTTCAATAGTAATAAATATTTTATTACTTATACAGTGTTTTAGTTGTAGATGAGAAGATTTACATTTTTGTTGTAGATGACAACAAATTTACAAACAACTCTAGTTCCAGAAGACTAAAACAAGACTTGTTTACATCCACCGTAGTCAAACTTCATACTGACTGACAGACCTTACTGAACTACATTATGAACTAGCATAATTACATTCACCATAGATTCCCCATAGATTCATTTCATTTCTTCACTTTCATAAACAAATCCCTCCAACAGGGCCATCTTTGGATGGGGGTAACTGCACACGTTCTACACGTCAGTTCATTATCTTATACACAACAGCATTACAGGCAAAATACATTTTGTGTTGGTACTGTATTATAATTAAATAAAAAAAAAAAAAAAAACTTTAACCGTGTTACTAAAGTTCTAAATTGGTAAAAAATTGGTTAACCAAAACTGTGACTTTCTTAAATAGGTTTCTTAGTTTTCTGGAGTTATCTTGGTAACGGTTCAATTTATTATTCTCTAAACTTTGCGTGGTTTAAACTAAAATGATTGGCTATCTATAATTATATAACTTATTTATATGAATGGCGCTTCTTACTTCCATTTGAAACATTTTTTTAAAAAAAGCGAATTCTTGAGAAGTGAGGACCTTAGGCTGCTCTCTCTCTGAAGTGTATTTATTTCAAAATTCCATTACGTATGTTTAATTGATAATACAAAAGATAATTTTAAAAATATGAAATTTGAAAGTTAATCGGTTAATACGAATTACATTATTTTACAGAATTATTTAATAGTTTTTTTTTTTTTTTTTTTTAGTGATTTCCTCTTAAATACATCAACGGTTTTGTTTGAATACAAAAGGGATAGGTCTCTTCTTTAAACGGATGGCTTCAATATATTGTCCATATTTCACTGGTTTAAAATATACGTGTTGTTTATTCTATCTTAACTAGTTTGTAAACTTAGAATCTTCCACTTGTTATTTTAATTGCTAATTAATAGATATTGTTTAAAATCAGTTGCTAGGCTTTCATTAAGGCCTATAATTTTGGCGGTGGGGGAGGGGGGGATCGACTGCCTTGGCCATTAGCGCCCCTTATACATTATTTTATCTCCTCGATCCGTGGCCACACGAGCTGGGATGGCACATGTTAATCTTAATATAATTATATTATTATCAACAAATATATTTATATTTTAATTTGTTTATATAGAATTTCAAAAAATTTAAAATTATAATTAAATTGATAATTTTGTTTATTTTATGGTTGTTTTATAAAATATGTTTCAATGTGGTTGAACGTCATCAAGCTGAGATTTATTTTTTTAAATATTAAAAAAAATAATAATATTTACATTACATTATACTTATATAATGTAATAATATTTAAATTAAATTAAATATTTTATCCTTATTAAAATATTAATTAATGGAGATATTTTTAACTCTGCTTTTGAATAAAATGAGTCGTTGCTATATTTAATAAATTTATTTACGAGTTTCATTAATTTTTAAAGTTTTTAAGATAATTTAATGTAGGTCATTTATTTATAAGGGAAGAGAATAGCTCAGTGGTTAGCATGCTGGACTCCCACGCGGAGGACCCGGGTTCGAGTCCAGCTGTGCTACCCTTAGATTTTTTTCTTCCTAGGAGCCTCTACAGCTCACTGTCCGGTGATGGACAGTGTTGTCTGCAACGAGAGAACACTGTCTGGAGGCCGGCAGTGCACTGAGAAGGCTCCGGGCGCCAATGACCATAGACGTTGCCGCGCCTTAAATTGAAAAAAAAAAAATTATTTATATAGATTGATTAATATAAATAAAATATTGATATATGTAGATTAATGCAAAAAATATTTTGGACATGTCAATGAAAGTTTGGTTAACTTGACCATTGGATCGGAAATCCACAATTCAATATGCGGGTCCTTTGTTAAAAACGAAACGGCTCTTCCCAAAATTTTTGATTAAGAATGTATATATTTTTATTAACATAGGATTAGCAATTTTGAAGAGAAATTCTGAGTTAATTGGAAACTGCTGAGAAAGTGCCCCAAGGCAGAACATAATTCTCTAGCTCGTAACTCCTGGGATGCTATATTGCTCTCTCCACAGAGTAAGTAAATGCTTTCTTTAGAGGACGTTTCCAAACTTGTAGACAAAGGATTCAAACATAATTATAAAAGGATTTCTAGTCAACTGGACATCCCGGGGAATTTCCGGTATTTTATCCGTCGTACCATGCATATTGATTTTGTTCCTGACCGGTTTCGGATTTTCATCCATCGTCAGAGTAAATTCATCAAGTTCGTGTTCAGAGAAAATTCACTTTAACGCAATGTTTCTGTTAACTCACACATGTTGGTTGTATATATGTGGGTAGGTTATAAGGTTATGTTCATAAATACTATAATGTTATAAATATTATAAGGAACATAACCTTATAACCTACCCACATATATACAACCAACAAGTGTGAGTTAACAAAAACGTTACGTTGAAGTGAATTCTCTACATGAACTTGGTGAATTTGCTCTGACGATGGATAAAGATCCGAAACTGGTCAGGAAAAAAATCTATATGCACGCTATGACGGATAAAATACCAGATGTTATTCAGCATTGTGGACTCACCCATATTTTCTCTCGGGGAATGAAAGATTTGCCCATTCTTAGAAAAACTGTGTCCAACTTAATATTCCCATCATAAATTTCCTTGGGAACCTGCCGACATAGCATTAGTGGATGAGGAAACAATATCTTTAAACTCTAGGCTTAACTGGTCACGAGTAGTCTTCTCCTGATCATCTTATCTAGGGGCAGAATTATTATGGACTATTTCCATATAAGTATCTTAGAACAACATTACTTCCAGATCCATCTAGACAAAACTGCCGATCTAGGTTCAAGGATCATGACTGCAAATCAAAGAAATGGAAATGTTAACGGAGTAACATGAGATTCAGCCTAGATTAGAATAACTAGGAATAATTTTTATGCATGACAAGAATTTACAAGTAAAATATTATTATTTTAAAATGAAATTTTAAATGATTTTATTCTTATATAAAATAATTTATAATTTTATTTACAAGCTAATAGTTAAAAAAAAATTGCGGAGTACGGAAATCTAAAAATATAAGAGTTTATTATAAAAAAAAGAAGAAAAGTAAGTAAAAATTATAAAATATTAAAATTAAAAAAAAAGGGAGAAGGGAAGAAATATAATATTCAGCACAAGATAGTCAATTTTATGGCCCCGAGGGAAATTATTTATCATTCTCTTTTCGGGAAATATACGTATATTTCAAACTTCCCAAGGAAAATATCTGCATCAATTTATTTGTATTTTGTTCCGTAGGATGTACATATAATTAAAATAAGCTATTACACATCGATTAAAACAAAAGTTTAAATTTTATTGCCCAAGTGGAAAGAGTAATAATTTTTTAATTACTAATTTTACGAAATAAAACAGATAATGTATTATTAGGAAGTGTAATCATATTATTGTATATTGTTTTTTTCTATATTATTAATATTTTTTAATTTCTTTTATTTTTATATTAAAACTTTTGTATTTTGAATATATTTATATTAAAATGAAATGTTGTTAGTTTCGTAGTAATTCAGAGTTAGAAAAATTCAGAGATTTTGCTATAAAGCTTGTTCCTTTTTATGGAGATGGTCTACTCCCACAGATGGACATTTGCCAAATCTTCAGGATGTTTTATAAACAATGTGATATCACAGGGCAAAATCAGTTTATACACACTGCATATAAAAGAGTCTGGTTCATACTCTTATATTGGTTCCTTATAACTATCTGTTTCGGACGTTTACCAATTCATCTGCCATCAGCAAAATAGTTATGTTCATGGTTCGTATTTTACATACTATACAGGAGCTTACTAATGTGCAAAAATGACGTAAGCCAGGATATTAAGAGTAAAATAAGCGCAGGAAATAGATGTTAAGCAGCCTTGTTGCCGACAGTCCGAAATAAATGCATATCAAGGCAGGCAAAAGTCACCATTTATAGGACGATCCTCAGACCAGAAGTTTTGTATGGTTCCAAAACCTGGACCCTAAGGAAGGCTGATGAAAGAAAGTTAAATACCTGGGAAAGGAAGGTGTTACGGACGATATATGAGCCTATCCAGGAAAATGGAGTATACCGAATAAGGAGGAATAAGGAACTAAGAGAGCTTTACAAGGAGGATGATCTTGTGGCCACAGCAAAGACTGGCAGACTGCGCTGGTTGGGGCATCTGCACCAGATGGATGCCAGTCGGGGGGGCAAAGAGGCTCTATGAAGGGCATTCCAGAGGGAAAAGACCGCGGGGAAGGCCCCGCTTAAAATGGCTACAGAATGTAGAAGAGGATCTGAGGCAGATGAAGGTAAGGCAATGGAGAAGGAAAGTGAATGAATTGCTGGCAGCAAGTTCTTCTGGCGAAGGCCAAGGTTCTTCAAGGACCGTAGAGCCAATGGAAGAAGAAGAAGAATACAGGAGTTCCTAGAAGTCTCAGCAGTTCACATTTCCAGTGATGGAGAATGTTGCCTGTTACGAGTGAACACTGTCCAGAGTCGACAGTGCATTGAAAACTTTTCGAGACTCAATGATCATTCCTGTTGACTCGAATTAAATTAAATTAAAAAAGTAGATAAAAGGTTAATTTTGTTTGTATTTAAATTTATATCAACGTTTACTTTTGTTGAGACACCATTGTTAAGAAAAGTTATTTCTTCCCTATGTAAGTTGTTAGGGAAACAAGATGTAATGGGATCCGAATCATTAAAGATTTATAGAGTCCGAAGAGCGGAGAAGCACACATTAAATAAATCAAAAGTTTGCTTCTTCCCGCCTAGGCTAGGACTAGGAAGGGATAGTTCGATTCAATAAGAAGAGTTTACGACCAGTTTACAACTGTACAACCAGTCAGCAACCTATTCTAACTTCTTATTACTCGCCCAGTCTGTCTCTTTATATTTCTCTCGCTGCCTAACTTCTATTTTCCTGCACATTCCTTGCAATTTGTATGTTCTATTCATTATATAGTGTTCAGCATATCATCTAGTTTATGTTTCATTCTAAAATCCATTCCCACTAATTCTCTCTCCCCCTCACTTCCATTATACTAGTTTAAAGAATATAATTGCCGCCATTTTTGATAAAATCGATCAAAAGCTGAAAAATTATTTTGTAATATGGTATTTTCGGGTGACCGATTTTGACTAAAACTATATTTGTCAAGTCTTCTTGCAGAACTTAAATAATATTATATCAAGTTTGAAGTTTCTGTGGTTTTCTGTGTTAGAATTATGCTCTACCACACACAAACAGACATACACATTGACACGCAGACCAATTTTTTTAAAAAAAAGACAATCAAAGAGACCTTAAAACTTGTATTTCTGGTGAAATGCGATAAAGAAAATTTGAATTTGAAAATACTTCCTCTTTCCAGCAGAAAATAACAATATGTTAAATAGAAGATAGTTCAAATCAAATCAAAATGTTAACTATATTAAAGACGGTATAATTTATAAAATGACAATGTGGGAAATAATATACCATAAATTAGGAATGAATGTATGCCAACATCAACATTGTTCCAATTTAATATCAAAATTTCACCTCGTATATAATATTTCAATTTTAATTAGTTTCAATAATGGTAATTAATGAGAAACTTTTCTATTATTCAATCATAACTTCGATTCAATATTATCAATACCAGTATGGGGGTGGTATAGCAATAATATCGAGGCGGTATATAACTGTGATTGTTATATAAGCTTTGATTTACAATATTAATGTTTTTCTTGGAGGGAAATACTTTATTCAAGGCAGCGGTAGACACGCCATCGATCAGCAAGGTGAAAAAGTTCTTTAGGTAACAAGTTTATAAAATCTGCAATTAATTGTATAATAGTAGCAGAAGATGTAGATGTGAAACACACAACTCACTACTTGTGTTTAACGTATGTTATTATATTTTAGCGTACTTTATGAGGAGTAAAAAAAAAAAGAAGAGCGACCGAGCGATGAGTGATAATGTTGATGATAAATGTAGAGTGTTAGCGTGGACTGATGTAAATCATGTGAGTAGCAGTATGACTACACAGAATTCTTGCTTGTTTCTAAAGACGATTTTCTAATGTTACTGTGAAGGGCTTTCTAGCCTGAAAACGGGGTTTTTGCTGAAATTGAATTGATTGCTATTATAATGGAAGTGTGAAGAAGAGAGAATTGGAGAGCATGAATTTAGGTGCGAGATAGAGTAATAAACTAGAAGATATGATGAACACTGTATAATAAAGTAGACACTGCAAGTACTTTACGCTTTAAATAAAAGCGACAGAACAATAAAGGGACATACTGGCTGAGTAATTAAAGTGTAGTAGACAGGTTGCTGATTGGATTTATTGTTGTAAAAACAGTATTGACTGACGCTCTATTTATATGAATCGAATTCTCCCTCTTTAGTCTGGTCTAGATGGGAAATAACTAACGTTTGATTCATTTAATGTCTGCTTCTTCGCTCTTCGAATCCTATGAATCTTTAATGATTCGGTCGGATACTATTACACTGTTGCATGCAGTTTCTTGAAAAACTGGTTGATAGTTGTGTTTTAGATTCCTCAATAGCCGTAAACTCTTAAGTGTTTCACTAGCTCTTTTCTTCTTTCTTGGTTCCATGTCTAGACTCTTCAAGTGTAGGTTTAGCACTCTTGACGGTTGATCTTGAAACTTCTCAAACTTTCACACTGCCGGACCATTTATCCAATTTCTCCTAGATCTTGATGTGACAGCTACTAGGAGGAAGCTTGGCTTTCAGTGTATTAGCCAATTCATACATACAGTCAGTCATTATAGATAATAATTATGCGTAAAGTGCACGAAAGTTAACACTTTGATAAGGCTGGTTTAAGCAACATCTAGTTTTGTTTGTGTGAAACAATTTCCTCAATGAGGTTTCTTTCCTATTACAGTCGTCTTATTGCCGCGAGGCCATTTTATTACTACCGCTTGCTAATGCAATGATTTTGATCAGTTTCATAATTTACTTGCTCAGCAATATCTGGTACTAGTCAGCAGAGAATGTTCCAATATAGCTGCATAAAAGGCTCGGACCCCGTATCTTAATTTTCCTAATTTAAATTCGCTAGGCAATGTACTTATGCTTCATCGTCCAAGCTCTCCAGATTTGTCTTGAAGGGACTACTTTCTGTTTTGTTGCGTTTTAACTATTTCCTAAAATGAAAAAGTGTCACAGATGCTGAAGAATTTGTTGAAATTTGTTTGGTGATGTTGTGTATTTGTGGTAGTTGGTTGTCGTGAGCGGTTTAGTAAAAGAGCTTGTAAGTTTATATGTTTAAGAGAGTGAAGAATTAGAAAATAATCAAGAGAGCACCACTGTTTTTAAAATAAATATATTATTCTCTAAGCAAATTTAAGTACATTACAATATCACAACTGTATCTTAATAAAATGATGTTTATTTAGAATAAAGGCAAATCTCGCATGAGTTTAGGAGCGCGATTCCTGAAGCAAGTGTTCTGGCTTTGGAAGCAGAATGCAGACTGTCCTGAAGGAATGCTCTCTCTAACAAAACAGTTGGCCAACTAGCATTGCATTAATTTAACGGATTTTTGTGCCTTTGTTTCCCTGATAGCAATGATCCCAAATTACAGTACCTGACTCTTTTCATTGCACTAAGTTACATTTAAAATATTAACATAATACTATTTTTGATACCATAAAATATTCTAAACTATATTTCAAAACTATTCTTTTCTTTTATTTCTTTCTTCTACTACATTGTCATCTGAAATTAAATGTTTCATAAAACTAAGAAAACGACACCTTTTCTCTTGGAGGCTGTATTTCGGAAATTATTTTGAATGAATGCAAACATTCATATATAACTAAAAAATTTTATGTTAATTTTGCAAGAAGCAACGGGGTTATTTATGTTATAACCTAATTCATATTTTAAATAATGTCAATTAATTAAAAAATCAATTATTAAAGATATTTACAGTTTTATTTGATTTTAAAATATTTTTTGTTTGTTAAGATTTGAGATGTTATTTTGTCCCTGAAGTTTTTCAACTAATTTTTGAACTTATTAATTATTGAATTGTTCAAAAATTACGCTAGCATGTTCAAAAAGTTATTACCTACATGATACACAAACATTTTCCTAATATTCTTGTAGGTTAGTATCGATTGAAAGAACGTTGTTCTCACCTTTGTACTTCTGCTTAAATATGTTGAACTAAGGCAAAAAATGGTTTGAAACCAGCTATTAATTTAATTTAGGACGAATTGTGTACTCAAGTCATTATTTAAACACAAACGTTTATTAAGTGTGAATAAGTTGTTTGCCTTTAATATAAATATTGCAACGACTGTTAATAATTCACGTCTACTTAATTCTGTCCTTAAATACTAAAGTGTTACGTAATATTTTTTGTGTTTATTGGTGTTTTAAAGATGTAATGACAACTGGATCTTTTGCACCTGTGTTACAGTCTCATCTGGCTAATCCTAATTATCGTTACCATCTTAAGTACCTCATAAACAATTCCAGCAATTATTTGTTAAAAATCTCCAGTACCAACTACCTTAAAGTAGACTATCTCAATTCACACATTCTTACAGTTTGTTTATCAGGGAGGCTTTTGTTCAGAAGTTTAAAATCTTGTTTCTAATTATCACCACCAATTTGCCTGTAAGCTAGCCATGCAGACAGCCTATCCTGGTGATATTTCCTGCAGTTCTCAAATATATGCCTAAACGTGATAGACACCTTACACCCCTCACATTACACGGAAATTGTCTTAGGTACGAGTAAGCATGAGTTAGGCGGGCATGTCTTATCTTAATTCTGACCGGTACAAATTCGTCTCTCAATGACGTAGACCAAGGAATAAGGCAACTCATTGATCTGACAGCTTATTTTGATAAATTTAGTTTTGACATTCCTGGTATCCATTACTGTTAAGGATATAGGAAGGAAAATTTTTAGGTCCATTATTTGGTAACATTCTATTCAAGACAGCACAGAATGTTGAGTTTTCTTGATATCAACATGCTCAGGCACTGCAGATGAGAAATAGTTGCCTGCTGTCATCTTTAATGAATCAAAAGCATGCTTTATAATTATTAAATAATCTGCGGTGAATACGCTACATCTACTTTCTAGTTTGATCATTTTAGTATTTTAATCCATAATGGAAGCACATTATACTGCATTTTCAGATTAAGAGCCATCATTATGTATTTTGACATATTCTTGATATTTTTTGTTAAGTAATCCATCGGTTTCCGTTTGGAAGAGGTTGGATCATCTTTTCTTTTTCACATTTGGTCAGGGTTAATACCAAGAATTTTGCTGTTTTTGGTAATCTAGGGGGTGAAACAGTGCCCAATGAATTGAAGGATTTTTACCAATGGATATACTCTCTCCCTTTGCAATACTACTGAACCGAACACCTGCAAGTTTTAGGAGATGACGGTTTTAATTTTTATGCATTAATTTTTGATTCGACATAAAAAAATATTGATAGGCGATATGTTTCTGCAGGGATGTGTTTTTGCTTGCATAAATACGTAGTATGTATTGCCTTTTTTCTTTCAAGTGGTGCTTCTTCACCTGCCTCCGTATACATTGTGTACGGAATACCCGCATCATCTGAATGGCATGGAGTGTCCCAACCCTGCCAGGAGGGTGTTGTAAAACCGTTGGCTCTGGACAGGCAACTGTCCAAGGTCGGGCCGGTGACCATTCTAAGTAGGGGACTTGTCCTTCTACAAAATGGTACCACGGGATCGTGAATCAGCCCGGCGGAGCTCGCTCCGTTTTCACGTGTTGAGGAAAGGTTTCGTGGGGGTCGAGGACTCGTAATGATGATAGCAGAGGTCCAGTTGTCTCTGTTAGGTGGGCGGGGGATGGTTGGTTTGCCTTCGGGAATAGTTTCGCCATCTCCCAATCTCTCGCAAGCTTCATGCCTCCGCATACAGATTTACTACCGGACTAGATTGCAACGATCCTATTGCTATTGTCTCTAATACCTGTGTGTGAACCGATGTAATAGTTCCGTTCACGAGTTTCTCGCTGAACTATGAACTATGCATCTGTAATGTATTTTAGAGCGTATAGAAGCTCTATAAAAAAAAAAAAAATGCTATTTCTATTTGAACTCTATGAACTACGCTAACAACCTTTGTTGCATGGTAATAGCCTTTATAATCTACATCAAGAATAAGTTGAATTCATAAATGCCTATATTTTGCAAGGACGACAAGTGCAACTTGCAAATGGTCTCACTTTAACTTAAATTAAATTCCACACCATGTAATTTTTAAGATCACAGAGATAATTCAAAAATCTCGAGTGGAAAAACTGTTAATGCCAGTTCACTCTGACACTTTACTCTACGCTGGTCAAATCCTGAGTTTGAAAAAATCTGAATGACTTGGTATTGCGGCTTTACTGATCCGAGTTCTTGTCATTATTATGCAATTTTTCCTGATAATGATGCCAAACATTTTTTTAAATTTGGTATATTAATTTCACTTAAATAGCCCCATCATTTTTCTGGTTTGCTTAGAAGATTTCTAGGGGATCTGGAAAGTCACGTCTCTCAAAAGTGTTGTTTTATTAGAGTTTACTTCTCCCTACTTCATAATAATAGAGCGAATTAAATATTGGAATAAAAATTACAAATCCTGAAAAAAATTGGTCAATAATATAAGAGAACGTCGTTCGACAGTTTCAAAACCAGGTCTTCTGATTTCTAAATAAATGAGAGAGAGAGAGAGAGAGAGAGAGAGGGAATTAAAGAGAATGAATTTAAGAACATAGAAACAAACTAGATGAAGAACACTGTATAATGAATAGAACACACAAACTGCAAGGACTTTACAGGAAAATAGAAGTTAGGTAGCGAGAGAAATATAAAGAGACAGACTGGCTGAGTAATAAGGTAGTAGATAGGTTGCTAACTGGTTGTAAGCTGGTCTTAAACTGTACCGCTGTCGCTCTATTTATATGAATCGAACTCTCCCTTCCTAGTCTGGCCTACGTGGGGAGTAACTGACTTTGATTCATTAAATGTCAGCTTCTTCACTCTTCGGATCTTATGAATAAAACTGACTTTGATTCATTAAATGTCAGCTTCTTCACTCTTCGGATCTTATGAAGATTCGGATCCCATTACAGGTAATAATTGTGCAAAGATGATTAGTTTGTTTTTTATAATAATATGCTCATATTTTTTTAAAAACATAATTCAAAAAACCTCCTAACTATCATCAAAATTATCATGGCTAATGTTCATTGTAAAATTAATTTTACACATATTTATTTATTATACTTAATGCATTAATAATAATAATAATAATAATAATAAAATTGATAATAATAATAATAAAATTAATTGTAGAGTATTTACCCTAGTTTAACTAAGGTTACACACTATGCTTGCTATAACTAAAGTCATGCAAAACTGCACTTAATTTCATACATCATTCCGTGTTTATTTATGCAATATTTTTTCCTGCTTTTGATGAATTTATAATTGGAATATTTCCATTTTAAGTTTCCCATTTTTTTTTTTGTTTAAATTTTTTTATATAAATTAGCATATTACATTATAGTCTTCTGTTTAATAAATTTTTATCAAAAAAATTAGTTTACATGGGTTAATTGGAGTTAATTTATTTTTAGTAATTTGTTAAATATCACGTTGAATTTGCATCTTGGTAAACTTCATTTCCCAGTAAGTATGTGTAAAGTCTTGACTTTTTGATAAAAAAATTGTTAGCTTATATTTCTCAAAGTTTCAGTTGCATATTGTAGAAAGTGGTTCTGTCTATGATAGAAATATTTTAAAGCCAAGATTTTTGTACCCAGTTTACAAAAGCCAGACTGAGGATGGATGAAGATCCGGGCCAGCAGGAACAATAAGTAGCATAATTGACGTACACAATCTCAGAAACTGTTCAACATTACAGACTGAGATGGAAACGAACAGCTTCATACTACATACCACTACCAGCAGATTTCTGGCACTACTTACATGTCCATACCAGAATCAGATTTTACTAAGATACGTCCTTTACATCGACAATGTCACCGGCAAGTTGACTTCATCAAATGAAGTATGCGAGACATACATTAAATAGTTTAAATCATACGCAAAAATACATACATCAGGCAGAACATTTAAGTTCAAGAAGTATCATCAAACAATTTAAGGAAACAGTTCAGAACAATTCATCAGGGAGTGATCTTCACCTACATGTCCTCCATAGTTGCTTTCTCAGCCGCCTTAAGTCTCGATTACTAGAAGTCTACTGAATAATAAGTGTAATCTCTAAACATAATTCAATATGTTGTAACAGTTTTAAATTGTCGCCAGTTTTATACGAACTTCTCAGATATTACACTGCTCCAAGCACTGCTATACAACAAATCTTAAATTAATTTGCCTAAAAATTAAAGTGTGAAGCAAAATTTTCGATATCGAGTTTTCACCGGATATATCCGTTTTGAGGTCAGTTGAGTCCAAAAAAAGTGCTTTTTAGAAAATGGTCTGTGGGTGTGGTGTGTGTGTATGTATGTATGTATGTGAACAGCATGGCTCAAAAACGAAAAATCCTAGAAAGTTCACACTTGATTTCCGTTTAGGTATTACCACGGGATCCGACAGTAGGTGCCGTCAAAAATTCCTCAACCGGAAGTAGCACTTTACTGAATAGTTTTTTTCTTTTCACTTTCTTGGCGATTTTCTCAAAAATGGCACCGACAATTTTCTTTAAACTTAATATATCAGCTAATATACAAAAGTCTATAACTTTTATTTGAAACACTTCTCCAGGAAATTGCATTTAAGGGCACTTTTGAGTAGAGATTGGGTTAGTTTGTACACTAAAGTGCTATTTCATTTACTATACAATTCTGTCATCTAAATAATATTGATTAGAATTAAATTTGTTGTTGAAATTCCGAGTTTGGATATGCCGAAATCGGAAGAGTGGAAGTGCGTTTTTTACTGAAATATATTTTTCATTTTTCTACTGTTTTCTCTAAAATGGCTCTAACTGTTTTTCTTTAAGGTAATCATGTGAACTACACTTACAAAGAGTTACAACTTTTATTTGAAACATTTCTCCTGGTGAAATCATTTAAGAGGGCTTTTGGGGAAAGGGGAAGGGTTATGTTTTTCTCTAATATGCTATCATGGTTGATTATACAATTCTACCATCTAATCAAAATTAATTACAGGGTTTGAAATCGATAATTAAAAATAAACAAATAAAAATCAAATCTGATCAAAATTTTTATCTGGCAATTTTAAAAATCATTTTATGATTTTTATCAAGAGTGATTTCTATTTGTGATCAACAGCTTAAAAAATCATAACTTGATCAATATTTCTGAACAAAATCTTTTCGTTCAATAATAATGATCATTTGTGAGCAATATTTTTTAAAATCAGAAATAGAAATTTTGGTTGACAAAATTTACTTTTTTTTTTCATTAGAAATGTTGGAAATCATTAACGACTGCTTATAGAAAGATAATTTATTTTGGAAATATACAATGTAAAGAAACAGAAAGAATTAAAATATCTAATAATAGTAAATAAAAATGAAACCTTTTTAGCTTTTATTATAAAAAAAAAATTGCTTCTGATAAAAACCTCAATCAAAAATAAATGTTGATGCACACTACTTTGAACAGGAAGAGTTTAGCTTCAAAATTAGTATCTTTTGCATGTGATCTGCTGTCAGCCTGGAGTGCAAATCACTGAGGATGTACTTCAGAGCTGAAAAGGCTCTTTCAACAGTAACCTGTGTTGCAGGAACGGCATGCACAATCAAAGCTAATTCACTAAGAATATTCCATTATTTACATTTTCGTGAACAACATAGCAAATAGTGAGAAACAAGCATATTTTATTTTAATTCAGTCTGATTTTTATTTTTTGAGTGAAATTTTTTCGATCAAGAATTAATCATTATTTTTAATTGAAGAAAGTATCGCTCAGAGAGTGATCATTATTTTTAATTGAATAAAAAAAAACTCAAAAATTGATTTTATTTTTATTAATAAATCAGGCATGATTTTTAAATTTATTGATCAAAAATAATTATTATTTGATGATTTGTTGGAAAAAATAATTATCGATTTCAAACCCTGATTAATTATAAATAAATAGGTTGAAAAATGCCGAGTTTCAAAGGAAATTATTAAACCGGAAGTGCATTTTTACTGAACAGTTTTTTTCACTTTTCGACAAACTCTGACGAATTTCATTAAATTTGGTATACGTACTAATTATAAAATTTGTCAATTAAAATTTTTGAAAATTGGAGTAAGAATAAATTGTGTGAGTGTTTCACACCACATTTTTTTTTTTTTTTTAATTAAAATTATATTTTAAAACCAATTATTCAGTAGTTGGCAGCAATATTTTAACATAAGAAAATTAAATTTATTTAATGAATGAATGTAAAGACGTGAAAAGTGAAACATATCAAGTACAAATGCATTCTGTAAAATACAATTAATTTATAGCACTTATAAAGTTTTCAGAGTATAAAAACAATAAATAAATAAATAAAATAAATAAATAAAATATAATATTCATTCATATCGTACATTGATAAATGGTTTTAAATTTTAATAAGTAAAGAAATGAATGAAAAAAGAAGGAAATAAAGAATGTATAATAAACTGTTGATAAAATAAAACTACGATTTTTCCAGTCATCAGTAGCGATTTTATTTTATAAATATTGAAAAACCAAACTTTATATAAATAAAATAGGTACTTATTTTTACGGCAAAGTATTCTCCATGTATTTTCATTGATTGCATGGAATTCTTATTCTGGAATTTATGGTGCTAATTTATAAGCTAAGGAATTTATAATTTTAAGAATGTTTATGTTTTTCCAATTTTAAAATACAGTAAACTCCCGATTATCCGTGTGCGGATTATCCGGTTTGCGGAATTATACGTGCATGAATTTAATATGAAAATTCAACGCATGGATCAAGGGGTTATCTCATTAATGAAACGACATTACCGCAATGACCTTATTAAAAGCCTTTGTAATGAAGGTGATGATTTGATTAAATTTTGGAAAACAAAAAATGACCATACTGGATGCGATAAATGGTGTAATTGAATCTTAGAACAAAATATAGTCAATAACACTCGTTCAATCGTGGAGGAAAATTCTACCAAATATAGAAGGTGATATTTTGGATTCTATCGTGCCCGAGACAAGTGAAATAGTATCTGAAATGAGTGAGCTAATGGCAAATTTAGATAGCTTTGAAAATATTGAGGAGTGGTTAGAAACATGATTCATGTGAGGGAGGTTTTCATATAATGAGTGACGCGGATATTATTTCCTATCTCATTCAACCAGTAGAGCAAGAGAATGAAACTGAAATTGAAGAAGAAATTATCAATCGTATTAGTCACAACACGGCCCTGAATTTTCTGTTGACATTTTGTTGGAGTAAATCGACCAATGGGAATTCGAGTATAACGACATAATAGCTCTTAGAAAAAGTCGAACTGATATTAAAAAAAAATCATTAAAAGATTCTCCTGCAAACAAGCCCAAAAACATAGGTTTTCTTAATAATAATGCGTATTAAACATGTTGAAATAATTGTCTGCCTTAGAAATGTATAATATGTTGTATTTTAGAAATAAATAATTATAGTTCGGATTATCCGTGTGTCTGATCTTGTCAAACAAATGCGGTAAGTGGACTGTATTTGAGATGTAGTTCTTAATGCAGGGAAACAGAGAATAATAATCCAAATAAGTATGAATAATAAAACGCTTACCTTGTAAGATGTGGACACTGGCTTAACAACGTTCCAAGGAAAGGGATCCCAAAAGGAAAAGAGAGTCGACTCCCCCACTCCCCTGGCCCCAGATACCTTTGTGAACGTAGATGGTGTCCTCCAGTCTAAAAGGCAAGCAGATTGAAGGCCAAGTAGGCATAAGTAGATTCCTTTGTATGATGTTCTGTACTCAAGCGGGGAACATGCGGTGTAACGAGAATAGCGGAAAACTGTGTACCCGTGAAAATGCGGTGTAACGAAAGAGGTGAGAAACGAGACGCTCGTATACTTGCGGCAAACAAACAGAGAGAAAACGAAACACTCAATATGCGGGGTAGCACGTGGAAAATGTAGAGCACTTCCGTGCGCGTACGAGCGAGGGTACAACAGAATAAGTACAGAACTAGCAGAGAACGAACTGAGAACTAACTGATTGGAGGTGAAGCTGAACAAATGAACGATCGGAAATTATCGTAATTACGAAAACGGCCGAAAGTGACATATGTATTGCGGAAGGCATATATTGGGGGACAAAAAGGAGTTATGAGATTAAACACCATGTTTTTCGATTATCCGTACCGCCTCTCCCCACCATTAGCCCGGATAATAGGGAGTTTACTGAACTTTAATATTGAATTTTATCCAATTTATGATAAAAAAAAAAGAAGTAGTCTTTTTAAGAAGCATAATTACTTTTATCAGGTTTAATTATTTTCATTTTTTTTTTTTTTTGTCACCAAAAAGTATTTAATATAATTTCATAATTAAGAAAAAAAGAAAAATACTTTATTCGTAACTGGATTTATTGAAATTTTTCTGTGATAAAAATTAAGACTTTTAAATTCAAGAAATAGGGTGAAATAGAAACAAAAAACCTTTTTTGCTAAGGGGTTACAATTGATCGATGAAGATTCAATTAGACAGAGAACTCGAATAATTATACTAACTTTTACTCTAACCCGGGTTATTTTAACTTAATTAAACTTTATTTCAACATTTTGTACTACGGAAGTTAAATTTATTATATTTGAACTTTTAGAGTTTAATATTTTATATATATATATATATATCAGGGGGGGCTAAATTATTCCGTTTTATAATTGAAGCGTATAGTAATTGAAAAATTTGTGAAGTAGAACTGAAGGGGGAATACTGGAGCATTCACTATGGAGAATGAATGTTGGGAAAAAAAAATTGATCTGAAACACTCACACGACCTTTTTTTTTAATATAAAATATAAAATTTACAAATTTACTGTAACACTTGAAATTTTATTCATGTTTCCTAATAGAAATATAGATAGACATGATTAGGGTATATTTATCTAGCCAAGACACGTACTAGCTGAAGTGATTACATTTACCATTAAATGACATTGAACAAACTCATACAGCATTTGAAATTTAACGTTACAGATGCCTCAGAAAACGCTCAGATAAAATACGTGATACGTTTATATCTCCGCGATAGTATTCCAAGTTTAAAGAAAATCATTTGTAGCCCATTTTTTTTGAGAAAATGTCAATAAATTTCAGAATCCAATTCTGTAAAGCTGGAAATTCTTCAAAATTTGAAAATTGTAAGTGGAAGAATCATAAGTTCTACTGAAGTGGATACTTTAGAGTGAAGCTGTTAATGTTGCATCTCTTCCAGGAATTTTCTAAAAAAATAATTTACCTGAAAAAAATGCGTCACATAAAAGTAGTTTTTTTTCCTACGCCGATTCTAAAGGGAGTGTTCCCCATTTTCTTTCGGGCAGTCTAATATTTGTTTGATTTTAGTTTCCAGTGTGAAACATCTTCGTTTTTGCCTTCGTCATGCAATCCAGCACAAGTCATTAGGTGGACAGCATCCATTTCCTCATACTGTTACATAGCGGACACTTGAGAGTTGGTTTAACTCCTATTCGGTGAAGGTGGTTAGTCGTGCCCAGTGGCCAATCAGATGTTCGCCGTGAAGTCTCTGCGTGGAAGGTCATGGGTAATTGGGTAATGCAATAAATTCTCCCATCTTCTTCCTGTAGCTTTATTTTTCCAGACGATTCCAAACTTTTCTTTCATTTTATTATTTATTTCTCTAATCATCTGGTGAAATGTTGCTGGGCCTTCAGGCTGCGGAAGCTGGCAACGTTTCTTCGCTAGCCTCTCTGCTTGCAAGGTTGCCCAAAATATCGCAGTGGCTAGACACCCATTGGAGAACAATCTTCCATCACTGGCGTGAGTTTCTGACTCGTTTTTTGTACCGCAATACAGATAAACTTAGGTATCCAGGGGGCACCAGCTGGGAGGCGAGACACTCCACCCCTCCAAAAAGTGCTTACAGATACATTCCATACTCTTATACATATATGCCTACCACGTAAAAGTACATATATGTACTTTTATATATGGAAGTTTAATAGTACATTAGTTCGAACCATTTTTGAGAAAATCAAGCGAGAATATAAAAAAAAAAAAAAATAATGATACATTTTCTGTTCGATTTAATTTACTTTGATATGTTTTAAGTATTTTCATCTAAAATCTT
Organism: Triatoma infestans; assembly: GCA_011037195.1. NCBI lineage: Eukaryota > Metazoa > Arthropoda > Insecta > Hemiptera > Reduviidae > Triatoma > Triatoma infestans. Next base: position 11,108 of record JAAEAF010005395.1, on the reverse strand, counting down.
GTTGCCAGATGCGGTGGTGTTACCTACACAGAATACGAAATTTTAGTTTTCTGCAACTTTTTGGTTTTTGAAAAACAAAAGACTACAAAACATGGTATTATTGGTGATACTCAATTACGAAAATGTCATATCTTACGCAATATTTCCTTTTTACAAAGATAAAGTAGAAATAAATATATAATTAATTAATTTTAATAGTTACTTTCTGTGAATATTTGTGCAGTCTAATGAAAACAAAAATCTGCTTTGATACACTTGCACAATTTTCTCTTATCCCAGTTTTCAAAATTGTAATTGAGAAATTTTTCATAGTTAGTATTTTTAAGTTTAGTATGGATAAGGATTGTGAGATTCGGTCTTTTTTTTTAAAAAAAAAAAAACAAAAAAAAAAACTTAAATGTTTGCCAACATTTCGACAAATATATTGTGTCTTTATCAAGGCATAAAAATAAGAAATGTTAAAAAAATTTTCAAAACATGACAACTTGAACTTATGTATATTTTAGAAAAAATAAAAAGTTGAGAACACCTCAACACCACAGAGAATAATGAACAAATAAACCGTATAATAACCGCCGAATCTCACAATCCTTATCCAACATTTCATAATAGAATCTTTCATAATAGTTAGTACACCAAATTTAATGAAATTCATCGGAGTTCGTCGACATTCGTCGAAAACTGAAAGAAGTGAAGTAAAAGCTTGGAATTTTGGCCATCTATTTATTTTTAATTAATTTTATTTAAATGGTAGAATTGTATAATCAACTATGATAGGACTTTAGAGGGAAACATAACCCCGCCCTACCTCAAAAGGCCCCCTTAACTCGCTATACCAGAAGAAATGTTTCAAATTCAACTTTTGTTGTAGCTCTTTATATTTGTAGTTTCATGCGTAGTTTAAAGGAAACAGCTGGAGCCGTTTTAGAGACAATAAAAGAAAACTGAAAAACAAGGGTGAGTCAAATATAAATTTTTTGTATATATTTCTTTATGATAAGAAAATACAATATTTAATATTTTTCAACGTAGTCTCCTTTACACTCTACAAATATTTCCCAGCATTTTGGAAGCTTGAAGATCCCTTCTTCAAAGAACTTTTAAGGTAGACTCATCAGCCAATTGCGCATGTAATCTTCGATAGCTTGATGTTTTCAAATCGTTCTCCTCCCAGTGCTTGTTTCAAGAGCCCAAACAAAAAGTCGTCACAGGGAGATAAATCTGGACTGTAAGGAGGGTGTTCAAGGGTTTTTCAATGTAGTTTGACCAATTTGTCCTTTGACAAAGTCGCCGTGTGAGGCTTGGCGTTGTCATGAAGGAGGATGACATCTCTGATTGGAATACCCCATCTTTTGGTTCTGTAGGCGGCTTTCGCTGACTCCAAGCTTCCGCTGGCAGTAGTAGGCGGAATTCATTCATGGTGGGTTGATCGTGTAGGAAGTTAACGAGTATTACACCCCTCCAGTACCAAAAAACAGTCGCGAGCACTTTCCCGGCAGAGAGACGGGTTTTTGCCTTCACAGGGAATGCTTCATCTTTTTTTCACCATTTTTGATTCCGGCATGTATTGGTATGATTCCCACATCTTATCACATGTCACAATGCGCCTCAAAAACTACTCCCCTTTCTGCCGGAATCGATTCAAAAGTCTCTCAGTGATTTGCAATCTGACCTCATTTTGATTTGTGGTTATTACCTCGGAAGCCATCGAGCACAGACTTTTCTGAAGCCAAGATGCTCTGTGATTATGGTATAAGCACTTCCATGGCTGATTTCATCGATTTTTATGGTATGGTCACCTTCAATAAGATGCACGGACTTGTCATCTGTGACACCACTTGATCTAGATTTTCTACGCTTTTTCGTTCACCTTTAAACTTCTTAGCCCAATCAAACACTTGGGTCCAAGAAAGGGTACCTTCACCAAACTGTGCTTGTAATCGAGGCAAAATTTCAGTTGGATTAGCACCTTCGTTAGTTAAAAACTTAATAATACGTTGCGCAGCGCGCGATGTAACCTCTGGTGACAGAACAGAGATAAACAATTGCCGATTAAGTTCCCCCATTCCTAATTCACCGACCTTGAATGTGCTGCTCCCCCCATCGGTTTATATTTGACTTACCTTCGTACATTTAAGCAAAAACGCGCTTCCGGTCATCTGATTTTCTTCAAACTCAGAATTTCAACAACAAATTCGAATTAATATTATTTAGATGATAGAATTGTGGAATGAACTGAAATAGAGTACAACCTAACCCCACTCCTCCCCCAAAAGTGCCCTTAAATGCATTTTACCGGAGAAATGTTTCACATAAAATTTGTTTAACTTTGTATGTGTAGTTGATATAACAAGTTAAAAAAAAAATCGTTGGAGCCAATTTTTGCAACAAAATTGCAAAAAAGTAAAAAAAAAACATTCAGAAAAATGGTACTTCCGGTTGAGAAATTTTAACAGATCACCTATTGTCAGAACCCATGGCGGTACATAAACAGAATATCAAGTTTTAACTTTCTGCGATTTTTCGTTTTAGAGCTATGCTGTTCACATACATACCCAGACCATTTGCTAAAAAACCACTATTTTGGACTCAGGGACCTCAAAACGGATATTTCCGGTGTATACTTAATATCTAAAATTTGACACGATTACAATACTTCCTCTTACTAGGAGTAAGAGAAAGTAACAAGTGGCATTTACCACTTGAATTGCATCTCAAGCACGAAGGATATCTTTGGATAACAAGCTTTAATCTTTACCGTCCTCTTATTGCATAGTTAAGAAATGTCTATAAGATGGTATTTCTTTTCTTGTATAAATCTAGTGGTCAAATTGTTTATTAAATTAACCATAAGTTTTTTGAATGAACGACTTTTAGGTGTTTTAGGAGTAAGGCTGAATTCTTGGAAAAGTCTAGAATATAATTTTTCCTGAACCCGAAAGCTCCTTGTGTTTTCAAAGTCTAGTAACAATTTTTACTGACAGTCATTTTTGACAGTGTCTAGGTTAGAATTTATTAAACGTTCACTGAGTTAGTTATGCCATATTAGAAGGGTTTGCAATGGGTTACGGGGATGAATATGTCCCTTCGTTAACTTTCCTTTGGGTCGTAATATGTTCCATTGTCTTCCTTTTCTTCGGTAAGATCCTATACTTCCAAATTTTATTCCATTTCTCTACAATTTGTTTCCATCTTCTGTGCATAATAAATTTAAAATAAAACTAAGACAGGACTCGATGAGGTATGGGTCTAGTTAGGAAATGGTTCTAGCGATAAATGTTTGAAAAAAATTTAATAAATAATAAGCGATCGATCAGCATCTTAGTTTAGATGTTAAATTTTTTGTGAATAACTTTCCTTTTTATTATTGTATGTAAATAAATTATATTTTTTGAATTATAATCCTGATTAATGACAAGTTATTGAAATATTCCTATATGAAATGGGAATGTGGTATTAGCATGGTGATCGTGTACTGAACAAGGAGACAATTAAGTGAACAGACAGTGGAATGGCATGAATGACGTGTACCGTAAAGCGCTGACATTAATTTCTAGATTCATATATGACTATATTCTGTTAAATTCGAATTGAATGCATAACAGTATCTCTATGTCTCTCTCTGTGCAATAATTTTATCATATTCAAAGTTAAATCCAGCTGTAACGAACTTGTTTAAAAAAAAAAAATTAAGAAATTAAGGCTAACGCATCTAGTGGTCAAATAGTGGTAACGCAAGCGATACTATTTAATAAAAGAATTGCCACATTTCAGAGGACTTCGATTTGCTATATATTTTTTAAATTTTAATCTGCCCAAATCTGACTGTGGACCCCAACAATAAAACCGCAAGAATTATCTATTAATTTCTATGAATAACAGATGGAAATTTTATAGATTATCTAGATAATCCCGCACTCACCTTGAATCCCAAGCAAACCCTTCTTCTTCACATTGACAAGAAACGTTCCATCTGTTTCTTACTATTGAATAAAATTCTGCATTTTTTTCTTGATGCAATTTACATTCTTTATTAAGTTCATTAGAAGTTTCGCTTATACAAGGATTTTCCTCTGAATTAATACATTCACTAATATCATTAACATGTATTAATGGGCAGCATACATCTGGACAAAAGCTGTAATTTATTAATTTCTTATTAATACATAATTTATATATATTTTTTTAAAATATTAAGTTATTATTTTCTTATTCTTAAATTAAGTACATTTTAATATAATGAGTGGACTATAAATATATTAATTTGTTCCGCTGAGGTTCTTTGTAGTTTATTTCTTTCTTACGACCTGACTTCGGCTATTCAGCCATTCTGTATCGCGCTGGTGATTGATGTTGTTTGTTTAGTTAGAATATCCATGGGCCACGTGGGGGCAATCTCGGACTCGCGAATCATTTTAACATAACACACACTGACTCACCACACATTACTGTACCACTGTCGCTGCACTTCTTATAGCTGTAAATGTATAAACTAGTTTTTACAAATTGTTGAGAAATTTAGCAAATTGGGAGAAATACGTAGGTTTAAATTTTGTAACGGAAACAAGCCACTAATTTCGCCAAATATATCGTGGACTCAATGGTTCCATTAGCAGCTGCAACAAACGACACCATCGAGCTTCCAAGTGCACGTCATCTTCACATTACCTCCCTAACAACGCTCATTATGATGTATTGGCGTTCAACTAGGTTAGTAAATCTCCCAAGAATAGGCTGCCTTAGTTCCCATCAAGAGCTAGGAGGAACTAAGATAAAAAGCCGAAAATCTGAGGGCTTAGCACCAGAAAAAAACTTTAAAGAGTACAGATCAACTTTGACGAGTTAACAAATCTCACATGAATGAGTTTCATCAAACTAGCCTCACTGGTTAATAATATACCGCTAGAAAAAACAGCAACTAGTCACATCACTCTTTATGCGACTTACATCAGCCAACGCTAACATTCTAAATTGATCACGCTACCAACATAATCACTTTTTGTTTGGTCACTCTACCCTCTATACACTCTTCTCTCCTTCCTCAATAAATTGTTAAAATATTCTGAGTGAAATGTCAATTCGTATGTTCTCTATTCACCATTTTACCGTTCACAAAAGCATCACATACTGCTACCATTACAGTTTACATACCTTAATAAAGTCTTGTATCATGTTAAATATTATTATTTTACCACTACAAGACTCGCGAAATGCTAATAATTTAAGCTAAATATTTATTCATTTATTAGAATCCCTGATCTGGGTGTGAATCCCTTTAGTTATTGTAATAGAAGAAGCAAATGGAAAAATAGAAATAATTGGAAATATATTTTATATTTTAGATAAAATTAGTTTTTAAAAGGAAATTTGTAATTTATTGGCTGGCAAAGGGTCAAAACACTGCCGCAAGACACCGTTACAAGAGAGGTCGCAGAACTTGGCCACTCTTTGTCTTTTAACCCTCTTCTAGAAAACAAATATAAAGGGCAGGTTTCAATTAAGAAGAGCAGCATTATTTGAGAGTCTATTCCATGGAATTCAAACAAAAACATTCATTGCATTCAGAACGTCACTCTCTCATTTTAAATTCAGTGTGCCAAGAATATTTAAGTTAACATTTGTATGTTAAACAGTCAGCTTATTTCATTATTACAATTAACTTGTAATTGTTATTTACATTATTCAATAATTCATATATAGTCAAATTATTTGTTGTAAGCAGTACTGACTTCTCATTATATCTTAAACATTGCACTTTAAATAAACTTTCAAAAAATTAATACTACCTTGTCTGTAATGTCTATTATAGCTGATAAACATTCTTCTTACCTGTACAATGCGCAATAGAACGGCTTACTATCATCCGCTCTGGGATCCTGATTGTTCAATTTTCCTTGCCATGTACAGTTAGCAAAATTATCACAAGGTTCGGCAAATACTGACAGTTCAGGATTACGCTAATATATAAAATTTTTATATTACTTGACAACATTTACGAGATATTTCATTATCAGTAAATAAATATTTTACTTTTCTTCTCATCTAATTTTTTTCACTTTAGGAATACATATATTATTTTCTCTTACTCCCTAGTAGTAGAGGAAGTATTATGATCGTATCAAATTTTTGAAATTGAGTTTTTAACGGAAATACATGTTTTAAGGTTCACTGTAATGTGTGTGTGTGTGTGTATGTATTAACAAAATATTTCAAAAACGAAAAATTCCAAGAAGTGAATACGTGGTATTTCGTTTAGGTACTACCACCGTATCAGTGATAGGTATTTACGAAAGTATCAGGTAAAAATCTATCAACCGGATGTGAGACTTGATTGAATGTTTAGAGACTTAATTTCTTTTTCTTCAGTTTTATGTGATTTTCTCAAAAACAATTTCAACGATTTTCATTAAACTTCGTACATTAACTAACGTGAATACCTATCACTTTTATTTGAATTATTTTTGCAATACAATTATTGATATTTTTTGGATCTTCTAAACTGCATTTCAATACAATATATAGAATGTCAACTAAATAATATTAATGTATAATTAGAAGCATTGCTGGAGTTCTAAATTTAAACAAAAATGGTTAACCGGAAGTGCGATTTTAAAGAATAGGTTTTTTTGAACTTTTTTGGAATTTCCTCCAAAACTCCACAACGATATATATATATTTTAAACATTGAATGCTGACTGCAAATATATTATTTAATAATTTTTATTTAAAAGATTTCTGTGAAAAAAAAACTGAATCTAGGGAGTTCTGTGGAAATTGTAGCGTTAAATTTCAATTGTCATAATGATTTCCTTTTCAATGCAATTAAAAATTAACGTAGTCTTGTGGGCAAAAATGTAACTACATTAAAATGGCTACCTCAATCTTCTATATTTACGTTAAAAACTGTGGAAGAAAAAGTACAAAGTTTAAAGAAAATTTATAAATTTTTATAATAAATTATTGTATTAACTGCAGTAAAAAGAGAAAGTTGTTTGATTGTTTCATACAGATTTTTTTTCCATTTTAGTTTTATTAATTGATAAATCACCTACAGTATATATATATGCCTGCATTTGTTTGACGAGAAATCTGTCTATGTTGCTTTGCATACTTTAATTAAGGCCTTGTAACAGTGCTGAAGGTTTACATTTGTGACAATTAATCACCGAGTTGCATGTTACAACACAAAGCCAATGATTATAAACTTTTTTTTTTTTTAATCAACCTCGTGAAATTGGTTTTTTATTTCCTCCCATTTATTGATTGCAGTTTTTCTTTTTTTTAGTATAACAGTAATTTATTAATTATTAAATAATTTATTTAATGGGAAAAATTATTGTACAATTGTGTTGAACAATTGAATTTGGATAATTTTTCTACTTTCATTTACTACGGTAAGAGGGTGGTATTTTGTGCAATCGTTAGCCATATTTTTCGAAATTTAGTTGCCCACCGGAAATACAAGTTTTGAACTTTCGAGAGTCGCAAAAAAAAAAAATCTGGTGTGATACACTCATACTTCTCTTACACCAGTTTTCAAAATTGTGATTGACATATTTTATAGTTACTTACTTACACTCTGGCCATCACAGCCGTGAAGGGCCTGAGCCTTAGCCACTATATTTTTCCATCTTTCACGGTCTCTCGCCGCCGTTCTCCAACTACGCAGGCCTACGGCCTCCTAGTCGTCCTCTACGTCTCTCAGCCATCTCAGCCTTGGTCTGCCTTGGAGACTTCTCCCACCAGGATGCCCATATAATGCTTTCTTTGGAACCCTTATATCCTCCATCTCGTGTATGTGTCCCAACCATCGCAGTCTACCAGTTTTTATGCAAGAGACAATATCAGACTCCCCAAACAGTTCAGACACTTCTTGGTTCGTCCTGATCCTGCAACCTTCCTCTGACCTCACAGCCCAAAATATTCTCCTTCATATCTTTCTCTCCCACCTATGTAACCTTTGCTCATCTGCTCTAGTCAAAACCCACGTTTCTGAGCCATAGGTGACAACCGGCCTCAGCACTGTCTTATAAAGTCTTATTTTCGCTTTTTATAGTTAGTATACTAAATTTAATAAAATTCGTCGGTGATTTTATAGAGAAAATCTTCCAAAAATTGAAAAAAAAACGGTTCAGTAAAAACGCACTTCCGGTTTACTAATGTTTCTTATAACTCAGAATTGTAGTAATCTAATCTATTTATTTCTAATTAATTTTGTTTAGACGAACTATGATAGCAGTTTTGGAGTAAAACATAACCCTATCCCTTCACCAAAATCCCCCTTAAATGACTTTACCAGAAGAAATGTTTCGAAATAAAAGTTGTAGCTCTTTGTATGTGTAGTTGATATACGAAGTTTCAAGAAAATCTTTGGAGCCATTTTTGAGAAAATCGCAAAAAAGTAAAAAAAAACAAACAATAAAGGTGTATTTTCGGTTGAGAAATTTTGACAGATAACCTACTGTCGGATACCACGGTGATACCTAAACGGAATATTAAGTTTGAAGTTTCTAAGATTTTCCGTTTTTTAAGCTATGCTGTTCACATACATACACAACACACACATACCATTTTCTAAAAACCACTTTTTTGGACTCATGAGACCTCAAAATGGATATATCCGGTGAAAACTCGATATCGAAAATTTCGATTACAATACTTCAATTACTAAGGAGTGAGAGAAAGTAAAAACTAAAAAGAAATGTTTCTAGGAATAGATCTGTGTGTCTGTCTATGAACAAAGCAACTCAAAAACGAAAAATTATAAGAAAATCAAATTCAATATATTCAGTAGATATCCACATCGCATCAGATATGAAGATTTCGAACAAAAATCTAACGAAGGAAATGCGACTTTACGAATTTTTTTTGTTTGGTTTTCGCGATTTTTCTCGAAAACGTCTCCTTCCAAAATATCCTTTAAACTTAGTACACCATCATAAATGCCTATCACTTTTATTTGAAACATTTTCCAGAAAAATTGATGTTTTGGGGGGTTCCTATGAAAAATAGAAACAGAGATAGCTTTTCTCTGAAGTAGTACCATTTCCTTATAATATATGGTTCACACTACATAAAATATTATTGGACAGTTAAGATCAATGGAATTCCTCACGGGGTATTGTACACTCAGAGGGCGCCTTAAGAAGCTGGGCTTAGAATTTGATATTACTTGCAGATTATGTGAGGAGATGGAGGAGATTCCAACTTTTCGACAGAGTTTCCTGCCTTTAATAAGGCTTTAAAATACAGATAGTCTTAAAGATGTTGTAATGGGCATATCATACGTCAGATTAGTTCCCCGCTATTCGCAAGGAACGTCAAGGTCGTATCTTCAAAAGGAAGCCAACCAAGGGTTGGAGATGAAGTATCGTACCACTTCCTCTATCACAAATGTCTATAGTGAAGGAAAAAAAGACAGTAGACGCCCTATTTCTATCACCATCTTCAAGAGCGAAGTCATCTTCCGTCTAGCCAGCCAACAACAAACATCCAATCTACACACCACACTATTGCCTATCACTCATTTAGTTTTCTCTCCCCGTCTCTTAATCTCTTAATTAGGTCAAGTCAAGAAAATTATAAGTTACTAGTTGCTTGGGTTAAAATCATCTACAGATTTAACTAAGATGCTCTGATGGATGTCAGAAATATAAAAACATATTTAATTTGAAATTATAAAATTATGAACATTCCCTTGCAAAAGAACTATTCAGGTAGAAGACCACTATTGTCTTTTAGAGTTCATGAACTTGATAGCATTGTCTACCCCTTCAGTTCTCATAGGGGAAGATTTGTACGAACAATTAGAAGACATTCCTTCAAGACAGTCTGAAACAGATATTCTACCAGTTAACATTAGTGCCAGTTTAAGTTAAATCAATCCAGTATACTTATAGCAGATTATTGTGATATTGTAAAGATTAAATTCTTTTAGAGAATAATATAATTATTTAAAAACAGTGGTGCTCTCTTGATTATTACTAATACTTCTCTCTTAAACATATATACTCACAAGCCCATTTTACTAAACCGCTCGTGCTACACCAACTACTACTACAAACATACAACAACTCAACACACCAAACGCATTTCAATGCCCTAGATTTGTTATAAAGTGAAGTCCCGAAGATACATTCTAAAACATCATTTAATATTTCTCTTACTTATTCAGGACTCCAGAATTATGGTCGTATACCAGGGATAAGTGACAAATCGCTTCGAGAAGTTCTCATATAAGTAATGAAATCAAAACAAATTGCTGTGGAGAAATTTCCAAGAACTGAGACAATTTTAAGACTTGCTTGGACAGTTATGATCGGAAAAGATTTGAAGCGTATATCAGCCTGAGTAAAAAAAAAAAAAAAATAGGCTTTACATGTTAGGGTGGGTAGAACTTGATATCACTTGCAGATTTTGTGAGGTGTTGGAGAAGGCTCCAAAATAAAATCAGTCTCCTGATTTTCTATGATATACATATATCCTCCCAAGAACTTTTTCATGTTCTTGGATTCCTTAGGTAAATTAATCTGGAAGAAGTGCTGGAGGTTGAGATATCTCCAATAGGGGCAGAATAGACCTCTTCTGATTACAGCGCAAAAAAAAAAAGTAATTGCGTTTCAGACAAGATGTTTTTTTTACCCAAAAGACTTCAAAAATATTTCCGGTGAAATTTAATTCACAAAAATCTGGCTCGAATGAAATAATTCCACTTACAGGGTAAGAAAATAAAAAAATATAGGCTATAAATACCCACATAAAGCTTAATTTTTAAAATCTCAATAATTTCAGATTTCCTCTGGATGGGAGAACGTTTAACTTTAATAAAAAAAACTCAATAAGAAAACAATATTTACTCCAATATTGAGGGTCTTCTTGAGCAAGTAAAAATACCAATAGCTGAGAGAGTTAGTGAGTGAGAGCGAGAGAGATAAAAGTTATCTAAATAATGTTTATCGAACTGTCAGTTTTATTTATTTGCCATTCTAAAGTGAAATGAATTCATTTGAATTTATTGACATTCCTTTCAACATATTTACTCCCACTGAGATTTGCAAATCATTTATATGAGACGCGGGGGTCTTTTCTCATTTTGTTTAATGAATCTC